>JASCZI010273527.1:1394-12953 GCA_036250425.1 Stylosanthes scabra | reverse complement strand
AATTATAATATATATTTGGCTGCTTTTCATGAATTATTGCATTAATATCACAAAGAATTGAGTATGATTTATCCTAGAAAACCTCTAAAGATGCTCATACATCAATAGTTAGTAATGGTTAGAGGTAGGGCTAGGTGACCCTTTTGCCTCCTTATGTCACGTGGCACCCATGCGGTCACACCCTCATTCCACCCAAATCATGGCAACCATGAACTCTCCTACCTCCCAACGTGATACCCCCTTTACCACCATGCCCATGATATTTCCCTGCACCCTCCTCTGCATATCATGTTCACATAGCTATACTCTCATGTATTCTGCATTCCATTCGTTACATTTTCCAACACTAAGTTTGGTGTTTTCACACCAAGTTTGGTGTCCCCTTCTCCCTTGCATCCTGCATCTTGCATCTACCTCACATCATATTCTCACTTTGCATACTGCATATCATTATAGATATTTTCTACTGCATTCTACATTCCACCTAGTTTTGCATTCATTCTTCTGTATATCAATCCACTAAGTTTGGTGTTCTCACACCAAGTTTGGTGTCCCACCTTGCATCATCCATTCTGCATTTTTTTTCACTAACACCTTCACTTGTTCTTCTCTGTTTTTTATTCTCTTTTTCTTAGGGACAAGTAATTTTTTAAGTTTGGTGTGGGCCGTTCCATTACATTCCACTTTCTTCCTCTTCAAGCTAGCTTGGAAAACAGAGAATCACAAGGTTGTATCTTTCCTTCACCATCTTTTTAACTTATTTCTCTCTGTTAGTATAGGATTAATTGATTCTTGATGCATGAACTTAAACATTAATCACTCATCATCTTGCATCACCACTAAACTTAGAGTTTTGTCATCTTCAGTAAAGCATGAATCATGAAATAAAAGGAATTTCTATCTTTTACTTAAGAAAGGAGTAGAAATATATATAAGAAAGATAATGGTTTTTATGACTAGAAAATAGCCTCAATGCTTCAAGGTGTTTGCCTCAAGGAAGTACACCATAAAAGAGCAGAAGTTTAGAGAAATATTATAGACTTTGGAGAAGCTACAAAGTAGAAAAAGAATTGAAAAGCAAAGATAATATCTCAAAAAAAAATCAAAGGCTCTGAAGCATCAATGACCAATAAGGGTGAAAAAGAAAAAAAGAATAAAAATCAAAAGATACCCAAGGTTATATCCTTGTGCTGAAATGTGTCGGGGAGAGGCTAGAGTTATTAGATCCGAGGGGTGCTTCAACACCCGGCAACTTGAGCCGAAGGGTTCAGGATTGTCGATCGAAAGCTTATCCTAAGTAGCTGCCCTGAGACAAGACAGTAAGAGTCAAGAAAATCCCATCCAAAGGGACCATGCTTAAGAGGGATAACAAAAAGAAAGTAAAGAAGAACTCTATAATACTATCCGAACTTGAGGCTCCAACATGGATAACTTCTTAGTTGGAAACTCAATTCATTGGAAAAGGGCAAGAAGTATAGGCATTCTAATCATTGTCTTTAATCAGTTACACTCCTCCTTGATTGAACTTAATTGATACATGATTCTAGTTTGCTTGAGGACAAGCAAAGTTTAAGTTTGGTGTTGTAATGCGTGTGCATCGTTCATGATTTTAGGCCCTAGTTTCTTGTAATTTAAGTAGAAATCTAGCTTAATATTCAAGTAAATTAGCTCAAATCTTTATAAATTACTATCTTGAGTATTCTGTGATGTTTTTACAGGAATTCAAAGAAAAAAATTAGGAGCAGAAAACAGAAGAAGACTGAAGAAGAAAGAAACAAACAAAAGAAAATTGAAGAAGAAACAAAGAAACAGAGGAAGAACAGAGCAAGAAACAGAGAAAGCTAAGAATCAAAGAAAATAAGATCAGAAAGCTCACCCTGGAGTACTACTTGACCCAAACATGACACTCAAGAGGGCTAACAAAGGAAACCAAGCTCCCATTGACAAGTATAGGTCACGTTTGGGCCATGTCTAAGACATGGCCCAAACATGACATCCATCAGGCAAGCGAAGCTAGTCCAGACTCTCCCTTGTCACGTTTGAGTCACCTTTTGGCTGGGCCAAAACGTGGTGGTCCACCTCTTCAAAGTCCAAGAATCTGCAGAATTTTGTGATTTTCGGTGAATGTAACCTTACGTTTAGTAATTTTTATAAATAGTTTAATTTCTAGGTTTAGCAGTAGTTAGTTTTAGTTTTAGTTTTTCACAAACTTGGTTTCTCTCTGTTTTCTTCATCACGCTTCTATCACGTAAATTAGGATTAGGATTTATGGATTCTCTTTTCTCCTCTGTTATGTTGCTCAATACCATGAGCAACTAAATGTTTTATCAAGCTAGGGATGAGGGCTCTGTTCATCCCAAGCATGCCAAGTTAATTTGATGTCACGTTTCTTTCCACTGCAAGTTCAACTATCAATCAAAGTTCAATTTTCCATTCTTCAATCTAGAACTTGATCAAACTGAGAGGTAATCTTGTTTCTTGCTTTCAATTCTTGATTTCGAGAGGAACCAATAATTGATTGTGTTTGAGAATTGTCCTTCATAATCATTCAGTAAATTAGAGATAATAAATTGGATGTTTATGCAACTAATCTGTAATCATTCTTGTAATTTACATAATTGAACTAGATTTAATCTTAACCTCTGTCTTATTTAGTTAATCAAGAGATTGATAATTAATTAGGATTAGAGAAACTAAATCACTAAGAGATTAGGGTTTAGTTAATTAGGGTTCATTGGGATTTGATGATTACTTGCATAAGAAGAAAGTGATTAATTCAATTAGGATTTTGTTTGGGTGAATATCTCTAAATCCTTGGCTTGTCCTCCTTATTATTATCATCTTCATTAATTTTTGTTTCCTTTCCAAGTTTGATTATTGTTGATTTTTGCTTTAATTTGTGAGATTTGCATGATTTTAATTGTTCTTGCTAGATTTAGATATACCACCCCTTTGATATTTAATTTGTCTAATTAAAGAACCAATTAGTCATTATTGCTTAGTCCATTAATCTCCGTGGGAACGATACTCTACTCACTTCTTATTACTTGATACGATCCGTTGCACTTGCCGGTGGAGAGTCCGAAACTCCAAAAGGATTTTGGGCATCAACAATCAGAGAAGCTGCAATCCTATTTGTAAATTTGCAATTAGGAAAAAGCATTATCGAGTCAGATAACCTTACCCTAGTGGAAACTTTCAAATTAGATAGTAACATTTGGGAAGCTCAGGCTATCTTGTTGGATATCTCAGAGATCTAGAAGAAGACTTCTGATATGGGGTTTACCTGGACCCCAGAGAAGGGAATGAATTGGCTCACAACATAACAACTTTTAAATTCTCTGGAAGTCTCAATCGGAACTAGAGCACTAATCCTCCGCCCATTATCAATACCATTGCAGAGAAAGAGAGAAGGCGAGTTTAGTGGAGACAAGCTCAGAATCGAACTCCGGTGCCCTCAGCAGATTCGATTGGTGCTGAAGGGCGCATTTTAACAACCTTTTTGGACTCTCAGCGTCGTCCGAGCACAGATCCTTGATGCTTTTTGGGGCTAGGATAGGTGAAAGAGATCTTGCGTCCTTGTTCCTTGGAGTTTGAAGGCTTCGGCGGTTTTGGGGTAGAGGTTGGGATCTTGTGTGATGGGGCTCTTGTTTGTTTTTGGTGTTAGATTGGCTACTGGTTTTAGGGCCATTTCTTTAAGGAAGGCTGTAGTGTATGGTTATCTTGTTTGATAGGATCGTTAGCCTAAAGCATCGATTTTTGTTGTTAGAGCTAAGTGTAGATTCTTCAATGTCCATTCTGCTGGGGGTAGTTGGCTGTTTTGTCCTCGTTGCGGCTCTTTGGGAGATTACGCAGATTGCTTGGGTTTAATGGGGGAGGGTGAAGTTGTTGAAGGGTAGTTACTGAAGTAGCTTAATTTGGTAGCTTCTCTTTAACTTTTTTTTAGCCTTGTAACTATTTACCCTTGTTTTGTAGTTTTAATTTTCTCCTTGTTGCTGGGTCTCTGGCCCTAGCTTTGTCCAAAAAAAAAAACTTTGGTGAAGTAATGATCTATACGCTTGGACAAGAACTGACATGACAAGAATCAACCTGGCCTTAGACAGCCACAAACTATTCATCCTTCCTAGCCAATGTATGAAAACCAATATAATAGGCCACACAATTTGCCCATCTTACTGAAAAAGAAAGGGAAAAAATTTCTTATACCATTTAATGTTTTTGAAAATGTTCGACAAATAGGTGATTTTAATAATTAAGTCCAACCAAGTATGTTATGCGTGGCTTTTGTACGTGCCCTTCTTTTTCATCTTTATTATTACAAGTCTCACATCTACGATGGATAAGAACTCTTGAAAGTTTATAAGAGTGAAACATCCATCACCGCATGAGCTAGCTTTTGGAGTTGAGTTAGGCGTACCTAATCTCAATTCTAAGATGGTATAAGAGCCTATCTAATCCCATGTTGTTGAGCCACCCACCAATTCATGTTCATGCTCTAGACGCTCATCCATATGTGATGCTTGAAATCCTTGCAGAATTTCAGACTCTCCATCGACAAGTGCACCGGATCGTATCAAGTAATAAGTAAGTGAGTAGAGTATCCTTCCCACAAAGATTAATGGACTAAGTAACAATGATCAATCGATTCTTTAATTAGACAAATCAAATATCAAGGAGGTGGTGAATCTAAATCTAGCAAGATCAAATAAAATCATGCAAATCTCACAAAATCTCACTAAATTAACACAATAATAAAATTGGGCAGCAAACAATATCAACGAGGATGATAATAATAATGAGGACAAACCAAGGATTTAGAGATATTCACCCAAACAAAACCCTAATTCAATTAATTACTTTCTTCTCATGCAAGTAATCATCAAATCACAATGAACCCTAATTAACTAAATCCTAATCTCTTAGTGATCTAGTTTCTCTAATCCTAATTAATGATCAATCTCTTGATTAACTAACTAAGATATAGGTTAAGATTAATCCTAGTTCAATTATGTGAATTACAAGAATGATCACAGCGTTTTATGTCACTTACTAAATCTGATTAACCCTAATTGAGATTAACAAGATAATTGCACAATTAACCAATTTTCTATCTCTAGTTCACTGGAAAATCATGAAGAACAATTCTCAAATATAATCAATCTAGGCTTCTCTCAAAATATCTAAATTGAAAGCCAGAAAAAAAGTTACCTCTCGGTTTGATTCGTTCCTAAAATTGAAGAATGAAGAATTGAACTTTGATTGACAATTGAAGCTTGCAGTAGAAGAAAACGTGAATTCAATTAACTTGGCATGCTTGGGATGAACAGAGCTCTCATCCCTGGCTTGATGAGGTTTAGTTACTCATGGTGCAGAGCAACAAAATAGAAGAAGAAAAAGAATCCGTAAACCCTAATCCTAATTTATGTAACAGAAATGTGATGAGAGAAACAGAATGAAAAATAATAATAAGTCTCTAAATGATCAAAAGATCCTCGTCTAAACCCTAAAACTAAACTATATATACTAATCACTAAGCCTAGAAGGATTACAAATTTCTGACAGTAAAACTCTGCAATGCAAATCTTGGGCCTTGAAGAGGTGAGTCACGTTTGGGCTAAGTCTGGAACTTGGTACAAACGTGACCTTGCTTGAATGAAGAGAGAGCTTGGAGAACTTGGGCTACCTCATGTTTGGGTCACGTTTTGGCCAAGCCAAAACGTGACTCAAATGTGGCCTTGGTGTGGTGTGGGCTTGGAGTGCTAAGTGGTCTCACGTTTTGGCTAGGCCAAAATGTGACTGATGTAGACTTGGTGAGCCTCCCTTGCCTCTGGGAGTGTCACGTTTGGGCCAAGTCTGTACTTGATCCAAACGTGACTGTTGGTGAAGTTTGCAGAGCCTCCCTTGTTCATGGATGAGCCACGTTTGGCCCATGCTAAGACATGGTCCAAACGTGGCCTTGGTTGCTTGTTGGTGAGCTTCCCAAACTTACCTTGACCTTGTGAGTGTCACGTTTGAGCAAGTATGGACTTGGCTCAAACATGACTTGACCTTGCCAAAGTGAGGATTATTTTGCTTATGAGCCTTTGTGAATGTCACATTTGGGTCATGTCAGAGATATGGTCCAAACGTGACCTCTAATTTCCAGGGTGAGCTCTCTGTTTTATTTTCTTCTTCTTCAAGTCACCTCATTTTCTTTGTTTCTTTGTAATTTATATAAAAACATAACAAAATAATCAAGATAGTAATTGATGAAGAATTTAGCTAATTTACTTTAATATTAGGTTAAATCTTTACTTAAATTACAATAAACTAGTGTCTAAAACTATGAAAGATACACACACATCAGTATGCGTAACGGGGCGTATTACAAGTCGGGAACGGATTTTGTGCACATATGGTATGTTTGAGTGACCAATGTGCATAAAACATATTTTGTGTATTGGTGCACATCTTATTTTTTTCAACCATTGGATCTTGATCTTCAAGTGAATGTAGCATTATATGTTGGTAATATTTCATTGGTCAATATTTTGTTGTACATTTTTCAGCTTTTGTACGTTTTGGAAAAGATAACAATTTAAAGTTTTGTTGGGATTTTTTTATAAATAAGATGATGTTCTTCATATTGGATTATATCCACGTCATATTACAGAATATTCTATTATTTGTTTTATATAATCAAATATGAGTTATGTGATGTGTACATATATTTCAATATAGTGCACATATATTAGAATATCATGTGAAAAATCATAATGTATTATAAAATATTTAATATTTAATATGTAATAAATAAATATTTTATGTATCAATATATTTAATGTTAAATATTGTTGAGAATTTTAAATAATTATTTTTCTTGAAAAAGATTTTAATTTTAATTTAGTTCAATAAATCATCTATTTTTTCTTCCAATTGTTTTCTTCATGTTTTGAAACTCTTCCGTCATTTAAAGGTAAGATTTGTAACATTGTCTAATTATTATAGAAAAAAAAAACAACATCAACAAAATCTGGAGTTTTCATTTTTTTTCTTCTTGGGTTGAAAAGTACTTATAGAGGAGTAAGTTTTTTGGCAAGATGTTGCATGATATATTTTATTGTATATATACACGTAAGTATTAATTAATTTAGGAGAAGTAGAAATAAGACAACAAAAGTTATGAACTTGTGATATTTGCTAGAGTTTATACAAGAAATATTATTACATAATTTTGACAGTTTAGCATGAAAAAGTGAATTTGATTTCCCTAACATGGTTAGAGGATGTTCTTTTAAATTGAATTATATCCACACCATATTAGAATATGTTCTATTATTTATTTTGTATAATCAAATATGAGTTATGTGATATGTTCATATATATATTCCAATGTAGTGCATAGATAAACTATCACGCGTGAAAAATTATAATGTATTATAAAATATTTAATGTTTAATATTTTATTTATCAATATATGTAATTTAAAATTTTTTTTAGAACTTTAAATAGTTATTTTTCTTAAAAAATATTTTAATTTCAATTTAATTCAATATATCATCCAGTTTTTCTTCTTGTCGTTTAGGAACTCCTTTGTCATCTGAGGTTGAGACCTGTAACATTGTCTTATTACTAATTATAAAAAAACTCAATATAAACAAAATCTAGAGTATTCAATTTTTTTTCCTTTAGGTAGGAAAGTACAAATTGAGGAGTAAATTTTTTTACAAGATGCTGCATGATATATTTTACCATATACACATAATAAGTTTTAATAGGAAAAATAACTACTTAAAATTCTAAAAAAAATTACATATATTGATAAATAAAATTTTTATTTATTAAATGTTAAACATAAAATCTTTTATAATACATTATAACTTTTCACATGTGATATTTTAAAATATGTGCACTATATGTTCAATATAGTGCACATCACACAACTCATATATGATTATACAAAATAAATGATATAATATATTATAATATGACGTGGATATAATCCAATTTAAAAGAACATCCTCTTAACGTGCTAGTGAAATCAAATTGATTTTTTCATGCTAAAATATCAAAATTATGTAATAATATTTCTTCTATAAACATCAGCAAGTATCATAAGTTTAAATTATGTTTTAATTAGTATTTTTAAGTTTCGGTAATACTACATGTACCATTCTACACCTCTATACATTTCTTTTACAATACGGAAAATGTAAACATCAGCACAGAAAAATTTACAAAACACATAAATATAATACAACATACGATAACATAGAAATAGTTACGAATAGCACAGAAATAATGTATCTCAACACAGAAATTAAAATAAAAGAAAAAGACAAGGGGTGTTGATGCGGTGTTTTCGCAAATCCTAGATCTCGGCAAGTATACCGAATCGTATCAAGTAATATACCACAGTGAAGTGGAGTATCGATCCCACGAGGATTAAAGGACCAAGCAATAACTACTAATTAATTTGTCTAATCAGATTAAATCAAAAACAGAATGTGTGTATTGAGACTAATAATTTCGAAAACTAGTAGAAGAGAAATCAGAAAATTACTTGAGTGTAAACAATGATGAGAGAACTGTTAAGAGATCTGGAGATGTTTTTCCCTTGAGGGCCAATGCATACATTCGAATACTAATTCTAGGGTTTAATTATCAAGCACACCGAATCTAGTTTAACTAAGCCCTAATCTCTTAGTAACTTAGTTTCTATTCACCTAATCAAAAGCTAATCTCTTAGTCAATTAATCACATAAATAGATAAAGACCTAAATCTGATTTCAATTCTTATGAGTCTCAAAAGTGATCCTAGATCGGATTAAATGTCACTCTATCCCAACTAGTTCTAATCCAATTTTAACTCACAGAATTATTAGTTGCATAACAATTAGCTTGACTATCTCTAGCTAGACCTAATTGGTTATGTGATTCAATTTCCAGCTAGCATAAACTAATAGATCTCTCAATCTTATTAATCTAGCCCTAGACAAGTTAAGAACACCTCTCAGTGATTCTAAACTATTGGGATGAAGAGTAGAAAATTAAATCATGCATAGAAAATAACTGAAAATACGTCAATGAATTAATAAACGAATGTACATAGTAACTACCTCATTGTTGGGTGAACAGAGCTCCTCACCCTTAATAATGGAGTAGTTTAGCAATTCATAATAGAAACTAGATCTAAGAATAATAGAAAACGTCTATGCTGAGATACTGAGGTACTAACCCTAGTGGTTAGTTTTCTCCTTATATAACTAGCTAAATTCCTAAAAATCAGCTATCAATCAAATCTAATCTAATCTTATCTTATCTTAATCTTATCTTCTATCTTAACAAACTTATCAATCTTCTCTCAATCTTCAATCAATCTTCAATTAGTCTTTTCTTGATTCTTCCAATTATGCCCTTGATTTGTGGATGGAATTGATACCCAAAAGATCCTGGATTTAAATTGGAATTGAAAAATATGATGGAATTGAGAATGGCCTCCACGTTATACGTGTAGCTCCCACGTATAACGTGGAGCTTCTGTTTAATTCTCACGTTTGAAGGCTCAATTGCCCACGTTATATGTGAGGGAGCTCACGTATAATGTGGGCTCTCTGTAATTTTTGGCATTGGCTCACGTTGTACGTGGCTTCTCCACGTATAACGTGTAGTCTCTGTGATTTTCCTCAATTCACCACGTTATACGTGGCTTAGTGGCGTATAATGTGGGGCTCTTGGACTTTTCTTCATCTTCTTTGCTTCAATATCTCTTCAAATGGTCTTCTATCACCTAAAACTCTTAGTGAATTTCTATAAAACACAAACACAACTCAAAGAACATCAAGTTTGTTTGATTGATCAAATAAATAACATAATTCACAAAGAATAACACGATTATGAAGAGAAATTGAGACTAAAAACAACCTAAGATGCATACTCATCACAACACCAAACTTAATCTTTTGCTTGTCCTCAAGCAAAGCAAGAATCAAAATATGTTTTAAGTTTCAATTTCTCTTGCTTTACTGAGACACTTGTAAATCTTTTTCTTGGGATTTCCTCATGGTACTTCTCTATTACTTAGGTCAATTTTTCGGAAAAGATGAATTCCTCAAGTCCTCACTCTTAAGGGTAATTACGCAACCTCTTCTTCATTTCAATTACGTCCTCTCCAACCAGTTTCTTATTGCTTCTTTTTGGGGTTTTTCTTGACTTTAAATGCTCTGTTACAAGGCAGCTCTTTAGAGTGGGTGTTCAACCGACAATCCCGAACCAATTGGTTCAAGTTATCAAGCGTTAAAATACTCTTCAGATTTACTTACCCAAGCCTCTCCTTGAACAATTGCATCACAAGCATATAACATGGGAGAATGTCTTTAAATTGTTCTTTTTATTCCATGTTCATCCCAGTCATTGATGCTCAAAGCCTTAATGATTTTTCTTTTTCTGTGGTTCCCCTTTTTTTGTTCTTTAAAATGTCACTGATTGGAGTCTTTCTTTCAACAATTGAAGGAGTCACATAATAAGCATCTCTAGAGGATTTCTCAAAAGGAAATTCACTTTCCTAATCCATCAACCAAAGCATAACTTGTAACCACATAAGATCTCTTTATTTGAGTTTTTCATAAGCATTACATTCATTTAATACATAACAATTTCAGTTCTTGCTTTGCCCAATGATCACTCAAGAGATTACATGGCTTTTATTCAATTCAAAACAGACTCATATTTGACACTAGACCAACATAAAAGAAAAGGTAACGCAAGGACTTAATAGTACTAGAAAACAGGAGATAAAAGCCGCATTTAAGAGTATATGATATTTATTTTGAGAGGACAAAAGAAGAACAGAATTCCTCACCTTTTGTAGACCCTCTCTCTCTTTGACTTACTCTTTAAAATTCCTCGAATTCGCTCGAAACGAACTCATCTTCGGAATCTGGCACAACTTCTCTAGATTTGCCTTTGTTTGCTTCTCTTGCTTGTTGTGCTACTGCTTCTTGGAGGATTCGTTCGTACCTCATCCTGAATAGCAGGTATCTTTGCATCCGTATAGAGGGCTGCAATGATACTTGGGAATGGGAGGCTAGATGAGATGTCCGCTTTGTAAACGAACTTGTAAACTTGCTCAGCAATAATCTCTTCAACATTGATATTCTCTCCAATGATGATGGAGTGAATAAGCATAGCCCTCTCAACTGTTAACTCAGAACGGTTGGTAGTAGGAAGAATAGATCGACAAACAAACTCGTACCAACCTTTCGTCATGGACTCAAGATCGGATCTTCTTAAGTAGTGGGGTCTTCCATCTCTATGACGAACCCATTCTGCTCCCTCTTCGCACATATCATATAGTATGTGATCAAGCCTAAAATCTTTGTTGGCTTTCCTTTCATGATAGGAGGGTGCATTAGGGAGTGGATCCTTCCTTAACTTCAAGACCCTTTTTATGTTGCTGGGAGCAAAGCTAACCTCTGTTCCTCTCACCATTGAAGTGTAACTGAGTGGCTTCCTTTTTGCTTTGTCTAGTTCCCAAGCATTAGCATAGAATTCTTTGATCATAAGGTGGCCAATGGCTTA
>JASCZI010273522.1:0-12994 GCA_036250425.1 Stylosanthes scabra | reverse complement strand
GGGGACGGGGAGAATTTCTGGGGTCGGGGACGGGGAGAATGGAGGTATCCCCCGCTCCCCCCCCGCCCCGCCCCATTGAACGGCCTAATCTTGATAGTGTTCATTGTCTTGTTTTTAGACAACTGGCAAAACAGTGATGCTTGATATATTTTGCAGTTTTTATATATGAAACTTATTAAATTGTTATAGTTTTAGACAAGCTGCATGCCAAAATTAGGCATGCTTTGGGTTAGTCCTAGGGGATCCATGCTTTGGGTTAGCCCTAATAATGATTTACAAAATTTTACAATTAAAAGAATGGTATTTTTTCATATTAGTTAAGTTGTGTGAGCTACGATATACTTTTTGTCAGTAATAGTTTTCTGTAATTAATATTGAATGATTAAGTCATGATGACCTTCCTTATTCATATTTATTATTAGTGTTTTTTTTTTTTTAAGTTTGATAATATTGAACTTGAACTGATGTGTATTTATTTGAAATTGGATTGTCGTGAATTTTGAATTTTGAATGATTATAAAGCAGGTATTTTAGATTTGTGAATTCCGACCTTTTTGGTTTTCAAATTTTATTTTGGATTTTTTTACCAATTACCGTCGGATTTTGCATGGGAAGTATCCAACGGTAAGTTTTAGACAGATTCTTTTTTATTTTTTAAATTTATTAATTACCGTTGGATTTCGCGTGGGATAATTCCGACGTTAATAATGAATGAAATCGTCGAATTTGTTAAAGTATTATCGTGGGATTAATCCGATGCGAACATATTAGCATTGTGACGTTTATCATCAGATCCATATTCAATGCTAATTCTGACGGTAATAATATTTACCGTTGATTTCATATATAAAACCCGACGGTAATTCTGACAGTAATAGATGAGTTTCTTGTAGTGTTTTCGAAATTGGACTGTAACCATCAAGTTGATTCAAAGAAGTTCTAATCGCTAATGCCATGGCTAAATCTGCCGTGATAAATCAAGTGCAACAAGCTGAATTACTTGATCCTATGGACTCTCTTTTTGAAGTCGCTAATGCCATGGCTAAATCTGCCGTGATAAATCAAGTCCTGAGAGCTGATGGGTGTGCTGGTTTTTAGGATGTTTGCTTTCCCTTTGTAATATCTTTTTAGTAAAAAAAAAAAACACATTTAGTTCCTATAATTTACAATTTAGTTTTTAAAATTTAATGAGTTGTTTTGGTTGGAAGTTGAGCTTCCCTCCCTTTCATATTGTTATTGTTAGTGTCTCTATTGATGCTGGGCCTCGTTTTATTGTTATTTGTGTTAAGGTAGAGCCTTCTTTTGGTGATGTTTGTTAAGCCTAGACTTCTATATGTATTAACTGGTTTGGTTAGATGATGATTTTCTTTGTCATTTTGTATTGAGGTTGAGCCTTCTTTTGTTACTGTTTATGTTCCTTCCGTATTGGTTGTTAAAGATGATTTACACAGATGGTGAAGGATACAAGGTGATGTGTAAAAGATAAAAACACGAGATCTCTAACTATCAAATATATTGGTGTAGTGATTGGAGATATATTTTATTTATTTTATTTATTATAATTAATTCATTTTGTTATAATTTTGAATCCTCCTTGGATCCTTGATGGCAAAGCTGAAGGTAATTTGAGGAGGTTTCTACATTTTCCCAATTGGGTCAACACTCTTAAAATATCTAAAAAAAAGTCTCTACAATTTAAAAATTTGTAATTAAATTCTTTCACCTATGTAAATTTATAATTAGGTCCCGTTAAGTTTTTACATTACAAAAAAGTTAATGAATGTGCTTTTACCACTATACCCTTTATATTTATGTCAGTTGGGTTGATAATATTTATAGTAATTTTTTTAAAAAAATAAGAACCATAATTATACATATCTTCTAAACAAGAACTAAGAACATTTTTCAAATAAGGATCTCAGTATTGCAAATTTGTTAAATCCACAAACAATTTCAATCAAGCAAACATTATTAATTGTAACGAAGGAGCATGAGAAGTAGACGAAGCTATTGTAACGAAGTCTTCCTCTAAGGAAACAAAGCAGGTCCTGCGGCGGCACAATCCTCCGGCAAGCGAGAAAAGCATTGAAGCTTAAGCGGCGGCAAAGGAGAAACCATAGAAAGAAGAACTTCTCATAGTCGAATCCAATGATCGAAGACAATTTTCAGGTTGAGCATGGTGATGAGCAAAATCGAAAAGGAGTATTGAGGGTCATCAATGATTAGATAGAACAATGAGTTCGAAGAGTCAAGATGAGCGAGTAGAGAGGAAATAAGACAAAGATGAATGGTTTTGGGTCTTTAGATCCATATTTAGAGGATTCAAGTTTTTGCACATTTGACACCCACGTGCTGCTCACATGACCAAAATAGGGAATATATTTGGGAATATTCAATTAAAGTTAACTTTGTATTCATAAAAGATGGGATTTGGTTGATAAAACTAACCAAATTCTAAAAGATTATTTAAAATTCTCTAACTACCCTCTAATTTAAATTAACTTAAATTTTAATTACATCCTAACCCCATCACCACCAAAATCCCTTGCTCCACCACCACTCAAATCCTTCCTCTACCACTCTTGTTCCTAACTACCACACCACCGCTGTCATTACTACCACCGTCGCAATTCACACTTGCTTCTCTTGGCTGAAACTGTTGTAATTTTTCATAATAATCCTCACATTCAACAAACGCTTTGCAAAAGAGGATTTTCACTCGTCGCCACCTGCATCATCTCTTCACAGATTCACCTCTCAATTCGCTCAAAAACTGAACCCTAATTCCCAACCCTCCACTCGCCTCCGAATCACGTGCCTCAACTCGTTCGCAATTCACAAATTCGTTTCGTTTTCGACCCAAACTGTAGGCCCGTTTCTGAGTGAAGAATATGAGGATGCGGTTTCAAAACGCGTTCCTGGCGACTTTGATTTGGAGTCGATGCTCTCTGCGTTGGAACTTGGGTGCCATGGTACTCGGCGGTTGCGTGGGTTGCTTTTGCAGTGATTGCGGGTTCAGTGAAGGATGGGTTCTTGATGTTGACGAGAGTAGGGTTAGGATTGTGGTTGCTATATGCCCACAGTGATGATGGTTGGTGGGATTGTGATAGGAGCGTGGATTCGGAGGCAGCAATGAAATTGAGTTTCCTGATATTCTGATAAAGGTTTTATGGAAACCAACATTCAAAATTTAAAATGATTTTATCTTCAATGGAGGAGGTTTAGCCTAGTTTGATGGAGTTAATTAAGCTATTGTTGGAAGATTGCAAAGACAAGAGGAGAAGGAATGAGGGTTAGGTTTGGGAATTTGCAGCATGGCCTTGATGGGCCTTGGTGCTTCCTCCGTGGTGATGTGTGTGATTGTGTGCTCCGGGGAATGCGGCGACGATGGTGATGGCAACAGTGACGGTGTGAGTTGGGAACAAAGGTGGTGGTGGAGTTAGGGATTTGGGTGGTGGTTGATTGAGATAAAATTAAAATTTATAGTTAATTTAAATTAGAGGGTATTTTGGAAATTTTAAGTATTTTTTTAGGTTGTGGTTAATTTTGTCAATAAAATCCCATCTTTTATGGGTATAAAGTTAATTTTTTTTAATAGATTTGTCGATAATTTTACCTTTTATGGATAGATTGGTATTTATTCCATACATGATGAGACTCAATTACAAACATTTAAATTATAGGAATTAAATTACAAGTTTACTAAAACTATAGGGATTAAATGTATAAATTAATTATTCTTTTTTAACAAGTGTCTCATTCTTAACCGATAAAATATTATTTTAATTTTCAATATTTGACTTATTATTATTATTATTATTAATTTGAAACGATAATGGTTCATGTAGTTCTCAGATTAGAGAGTTAATGTTTACATTATTTTTTTATTTACCTTTTTGTTTTAAATTTAATAGTGAAATAATATTGATCTCGTTTGAAACGTTTTAGAACTAAAATAGTACAATTAAAACACCATAAATTAATTTATGAATGAAAATATAATACCAAAATAGAGGATTTCAATCTAAACAAACATATCTATTCATCTTAGTCTCTTTTGTTATTTTCAATTTATAAATGTAGTTTTAAAAATTCATATAGAAATTTGAAAATGTTAAATACTATTTAATTAAATATGATACATACAGTTTATAAATAGAAAAATACCCATTTAACTTTTAATAATGAGAGAAAAAATAAATTCAATTATTAATTTTTTTTTTCTATGGTATCTTCCAACCTGGCAAGTTGGGATTAATCCATCGATGATTTGATCTTCATTTAAAGGTATGTTGTTAGCCAATGGGTTGCTGTATATATAAGGCGGAATTCGAACCCTCGACACTTGCTTAAACGGATTAGTAAGTTGATCACTAAACCATCTCAGGTTGATTAAATTTAATTATTAATTTAGAAAGAGAAATTTAATTCTACGTAGACTAAAATTTAATTTAGTAAAACTTTTATGATTTAAAAATAATTTATCAAAGTTGGTTTCAGAAAAATAACGTATTATTAAATTAAATAATTTTGTATCACTTTTGCAAGATTGGACTAATTACCTTAATTTTGAGGACTTAATTATCACTAGTGTGTATATATAGGAATACTATCGTGTGCACTAGATAAGCGCTGTACATGGTATAGGAAGTGTTTTGGGTGTATCCCATAATCAGGTATACCTGTATTTTTAGGCGTTGATTTTAATTAATTTTAATTATAAATTATATATATAATGAAGATCAATGGCTAAAAATATAGTAACACCAATATTCCCGGATATATTTGAAACGTTTCCATGGTATATTGTGTAGGAACAATTTGGCGAGAAGTTATTTATCTTGTAGTGAAGCATGAAATGTAAAAATTAAACCTATTTTGACAGTGTCTTATAGCAAGAATGAGCAACTATGTATGAAGCAAGAGAGGATATTGGGATAGAAAGGTTTGAGTAAACTAGGTTGAAGTTTAGAGTTGAGGAGTGGTGCGGGGGAGGAAACTCGATCTAGAGGGGCTAAGTTCAGCTGGTGGTGGTGAGGATTTCGTCCCCCTGAGAATGTGGCGTAAGGGGTAGGTGTGAGTCAGTGCTGGAGGGAATAACTATAAAGATGGTAGTCAAATCAAACAAGTTCAATACTGTATATTACTACTTAAATGAAAAATATATATTTTTACAGAAAATTTACTGTTAATGACATGTTTATTTTTGCCAAAAAAAGCACCTCTACGTACTCTAACTCTAACTCATGATGGCATATCTTTTAGTCAAAATTTTTACCATTAAAATAAATTTAAAAAAAAAAATATTTGGCAACCATTAAAATTTAACCAGAATCATAGACATAAGTTTTTTTTAAACTCCATTAATTATTTTTCTAATCTCTATCCAATAGTGTCATACGCTCCTGGCATGGATTCAATGCCATTCAATGTCAACAATAATATATGAATATTAAATACAAAGATGCATAAAATCAGGGCACATTAAATGCTTAATTGTAAATTTTTTATTTCATAATTATATCAATTGATATCATCTATTTCATATTTCTTTTTAATAATATCAAATTTGTGGGTATCCACGGTAATGAATATTTTAAAGTATATTTTCACGTATATATAGTATATTCTCAAATTAAATTAAAATTAAAAATATTATTTAATATTATTATTAGATATATATAAAATTATTAAAATAATAAATAATTTGTGAATAGAAATGATAATCAGTATTATGAGGGCATGTATTTTTTTACTGTTTTTTTCTTCGTTTATTTCCATTTACTGTTTTTTTCTTCGTTTATTTCCATTTTTACCTTATGCTCAAATACACAATATATATACTTGCATCATACTCAAACTCACGGATATATTCATAAAAGTAAAAAATTAAAATAAATATTTAATAATATTAATAACATAATTAATTAACATTGATAAATGAAGATGTTAATTATAGCATCTAAAACTTTTAAAATTATTAAAATAACCATCAGATTATATATAAATTTTTAAAAAATTAAATTATATTTATTAACACATGGTACAATATAGAAAATAGGACGGATCAGTCATTACTCATACCCGTCTCATACCTATATAGAACTAAATAGGTATTACCCACACCCCGTCAATACTCATTCAATCGTTGAAAAAAACCGCTCTATTCAAGGCATGGCATGGCATGTCGAGTCGGCTCCATTCATTCTAAATTGTCATCCCGACCCATTAAAAATACGGGCTAAACGAACTGAGATTAATTAATCGGTGAATAATGATGTATTATGTTGACTTGTTTATTTTTTTCCAAAAAATAAAAGAAAATTGCATCTTTTGTCCAAATTTTTATTTTTGATAAAAATAAATAAATAATTAATTAAATGAGTCAGTCTGTTTAACCCATTAGACAGCCATAAATAGATCATGCTGAAAATTTTTACATCGAGAATAAAATAGGCTTAAACAAACCACCTCGCGAGCTTAAATGGATCAAGTTGGCCTATTTGACGTCCCTGCTATTTAATTTTCTTGACGAAAAAGACGGAATGATATCCACATATGTTATATTTAAAAAATAAAATATAACAAAATCCGATATAATTCAATAACATTTAATATATTGTTACACTATTGAAATATAATTTAATACACACGTTAAGTCGAAATAAAATAAAAAAAATTTCAATATAACAAAACAACACAATTGTTAATAAATTCAAATTTATGGAAATTTAACGAGTTTTTCATATGATAAAAAGTCAAATGAAGTCACTATCTAAAGATGTGAAAATAGATTATGAGTTGGTTTGGTAATGTTGTGGCTTTCAAAAAATAACTCTCGGAGAGCAAACACATAGTCATTTAGTAAAATATTTAAAAATTGACTCTCAATAAATACGAGTCACACATATAGCGTTTGATAAAAATTATTTTTTTTTTTTATTAAAATTTAGAAAAATTTTGTGATGCTTACCAAGTTATTAAGCATCTCATGATAACTATACTTGTCAAATTGTGAATGGTGATATTTAAGGTGGTCTAATGTATCATGATGCACAATATCATTAATCCACTTGTAGGGCTTTATTTTGGGCTGCAATTAATATGTATTGGATTTGTTGAATATAATCCTTTTATGTTGGACCAAAACCGAGTTACTAGGCCCATTGATTACTTGAATTTATGATGATGGGCTTGTAGTGCTTGTGTGTTTGAAAACACTGGAAAACACACAAAAAAAAAAAAAAAACAAAAGTTCACCTATATCCAAAAATAAAGGAGTTTACCCACCAAGGGAAAAAAAAAACAAAAAAACTGTCAAAAAATTACATATTATTATTATTATTATTATTATTATTATTATTATTATTATTATTATTTTAGTAATTTAATTCTTAAACACGGGTTGTACGTTATGTTTAAAAATTAATTTTTAAACACATTTAATCTTTAAAAAATTTAAAAATTATATAAATTTTATAATTTTATAATTTAATTAAATGTCAAATCATTTTATAATTGTGCTAACAATCCCATCTTATACTTGAAATTAAAAGTTTTAAACAAAGTTAACTATTGATGTTTAAAATAATTAGAAAATAAAATAAATTCTAGTTATATCACTACTAGTAATTTCATCTTCCTCTTAGTGTTTTTTGTTTTGTTTTTCTATTTTCAGTCGCGAAAAAAAATCCCAATATCGGAAAAAATTTATAGAGTATTAGTTTGTGAAGTTAGTACTCTTTTCTCAAATTACAATATGCTTTTCCAGAAAACAAAGACATAATATAAAAATCTTTTTCAATTTCAATTATCTATCCTCCCGAAATTAAAAACCAAATAACCAACATCATCGTATTATGGCTACTCATAATGAAAAATCATTCATCAAAATGAGAAGAAGAATAATTAAAAGTTGACCGGTGCCAAACTCACATAATAAAAAAAAAATTAATAAAAACATTCATGATCAAACCCAAAATAAAAAAACAAAACAAAACAAAACAAAAGATAAGAACCTTAAGGAAAAGACAAGGACTCAAATAATTACTTGACACACTGAAAACACTAATACTTGGAACAACCTACAAAATGATTGGAAAATAAAAAGCATAATATAGCTATATAAAAAAAAAAACAAGTGTGTTTGGAGAGAAGCGAAAGGAGAATTAGAACCTGAATATACTAGAAAAGAATTCGGGTGGTTATTGTAAATGAAGAAAATATAATATAAAGAAAGTGAGGGAGGGGGAGAGGAGCATGCATAATATGGAGAGAAATAGAGGGGGATATATATATATTAAAGGGTAAAATGCTGGTGCTGTTATGGTATTTAAAGTTTAGTTTAAATGTTGAATAAGTTTTTAACGTTTTGGTCATTTTATTTTAGTTTAAAAAGTTTTGTATTAGAATAATTAAATTGTTAACGATTAAAATAGAATAATTAATGCGGTCAACTATTATGGACAAATAAAATAATACTTTACCCTATGTTAAAAGTATTTGATAAGAAATTTACTCTAAAAATTTAATGTATAATATGAAAGGAAATAAATATTCAAATTCTAGACAATTTAATATTAGTCTTTTTAATTAATATTTTTAATGCTAATAATAAAATATAATTAATGAATCCTTTTTCTTCTTCTTAAAGAACTTCTAGAGCGCAACATGACTACACTGATGAGTGATTTCTCCCTTGATATTTCATGTTCCTCTTAGTGTTTTTGCTTTGTTTTTCTATTTTCAGTCAAAAAAAAAAAATTCCAATATTGGAAAAAATAGATAGAGTATTAGTTTGTGCAATTAGTATCATTTTTTCAATTTACTATAAGATTTTTTAGAAAACAAAGGAATAAATTAAAAATATTTTTTAATTTCAATTATCCATTCTTTGAAATTTAAAACCAATAACTAACATCATCGGCTACTCATAATGAAAAGCCATTGATCAAAATGGGAAGAAGAATCATTAAAAGTTGACCGATGTCAAACTCACGTAATTTAAAAAAAGAACATTTAAAAAAAGTATTTATGATCAAACTCAAAATAAGAAATGAAAAAACAAAGCAAAACAAAACAAAAGATGGGAACCTTGAAGAAAAGACAAGGAACTAAAGAATTACGTGACACAGCGAAAACACTAATAATTGGGACAACATACAAAATCATTGGAAAAGAAAAAGCATAATATAGCCATATAAATAAAAACAAATGTGTTTTGGAGAAAAGAAAAAGGAGAATCAGAACCTGAATATACTAAAGAAGAACCGGATGGTTATTGTGGATGAAGAAAATATAATATAGAGAAAGTGAGGGATGGGGGACCATGCATAATGTAGAAAGAGAAATAGAGGGTATATAGATATATCGAAGGATAAAGTTTTGTTATCGTATTAACGTTTAGTTCAAATGTTGAATTAGTTTTTAACATTTTAATCATTTTATTTTAGTTTAAAAAATTTTACATCAGAATAATTAAAATGTTAACGATTAAAATAGAATAATTTAAATGTTAAAGATTCGGTCAATTATTGACAAATAAAATAATACTTTATCCTATATTAAAAATATTTGATAAGAAATTTATTAAAAAATTTAATATATAATATGAAAGGAAATGAATACTCAAATTCTGGATAATTTAATATTAGTCTTTTTAATTATTATTTTTAACGCTAATAATAAAATATAATTAATGGATCCTTCTTCTTCTTAAAGAGCTTCTTAATTGTAACATGACTATGCTGAGTGGTTTCTCCCTTTGAATTCTTTAGAAAGGATATGACTACTTTATATTTTAATTTAACATAATAAATTATATATAATGATCGATAAAAAAATAACTTATTAATTAAGTAAGTGTGATTCAATACAAATGTATTAAATTTGTCCAAATCGACAAAGCTAAATCAATATTGTGAGATATATGACTATCGGAGACGTCTCACGTCGTTACAAATTTATTACAACATTAACTCTAAATTTGAAATTCCCAACAATATACCTAAAAAAGAAACATTAATTTCTCTCGTTTCTCTATTTCCTTATATCCATCTCCTCTGCTCGCCCCCTCTCTTTTTATCTTTTTCTCTTACCCTATCTCTTCTTCACTCTCTCCCTCATTCTATTCATCCCTCTCCCTCCCTCCATTTCTTTCTCTCACCATTGTTCTCTCTTCCTCTCCCTCTTCTAGCTCCTTCTATTTCCTTACCTCTCTCTATCATCCTCTCTTTCTTATTCTCTTTTCTTTTTTTCTATCTCTCTCACTTTCTCTCTCCTTCTTTCTTTCTATCTCTTCTCCCCTTATTTCTCTCCATTTCTCCATTTCTTTCTGAAATCCTCGCTCTCCCTTTCTCTATTTCACTTTCTCTTTCTCTTTATTTCCTTATCTTTCTTTCTTTCTTTCTTTCTATCTCTTTCCTTGGCTCTCTTTTCATCTGATCTCCATCTCTCTTTCTATATCTCCTTCACTCTATTCCCCTATTTCTTTCTCACCATCTCTCTCTCTCTCCTCTCTCGTTCCTAACTATTTCCTTGCCTCTTTCTTAATCCCCCTTCCCCCACTCTCTCCCTCTCTCTCTTTCCATCCTTCCTTCTCTCTCCCTCTTTTTCTATCTCTTTGTTTTCTCTCTTTCTCCCCCTCGCTCATCTCCCTCTCTCCTTCTATCTCTTCCCCTCTTCTCCCTTCTCTCCATTTCTATCTCAAATCTTCGCTCTTTCTCCCTCTTCATCTATTTCCTTGTCTTTCTCTCTTTATCTGTCCTTAAAATTCTTTCTCTGCTTTTTTTTCTCTTTCTTTCCCTCTTCCTCCCTCTCTTTTCATCTCCCTCTCTCCTTCTATCTCTCCCTCACTCTATTTCCCTCCTTTTCTCTCACTCTCTCTCTCTCTATTTTTTTTTCTCATCATCGCTCTCTCTCCCTCTCCCTCCCTCGCTCCTTCTATTTTTTTGCCTCTCTCCCTCTTTCTTTTTTTCTATTTCTTTCTCTCCCTCTTTTTGCCTCTGACATTCTCTCCCTTTCTTTTTATTTCACTTTCTCCTTCTATCTCTCCCTCACTCTATCCTTAGCTCTTCCTCCACCTCTCTCCATATCTCTTTCCATATCTCTATTCCTCTCTGTCCTTCCTTCTCTCTCCCCCCTTTCTCTCCTTCTTTCTCCCTTGCTCTCTTTTTCTCGCTCCCTTTCTTCCCTTTTCTCTCTCCCTTTTTCTCTTTATAAATATATAAATTTTCTCAATATAATGTGTTGTTGTTATTATTATTATATTATTTGGGTTATGCTATATCCAGATCAAATCAGCCACTAAAATCAGCCATCAATGTATAATACACATTAAAATATAAAATGCATACTAAAAATGAGTTAAACTATATATATATTTTGTATGAATTTAATTTTCATACACCATCAGTATAAAAGAGTTTTACACATATATCCAATCAGGTATTATCACATCATCAAAAGTAATTAATTTTCAAACTCACTACTTCTAAAATTATATAAATGAATGAATTTGATTCGATGAATGTGTAAAACTACACTGTCAGTGTATCAAAACTAAACTTTATTTTGAATTCAATATATATTATAGTGGTTGATTTTGGAGTACAAATAGAATTATTAATATTATTATTATGTTTTAGTAATTTTAAAAAATATCAAACGAAATGGACAATACACAAATAAAATGAGCGACTGAGAATCAATTTCAGTTATACAGAGAAATATTGGCTTTATTATTGACATATATTCTTTAAAAAATAACCATTTCAATGAGCAAAATTTACGATTTTATAAACTGAACCTATGGTTTTAATTTATATTTAATTGAATTTTAAATTCCTTAATATGTATATATTTACAATTTTAAATTTTAAATTCAAATTAAAATTATTTTAGTTACATTTAAAAAAAAATTAAAATAATAATGATAAAAAATTAAAATAAGATAAGATTTTAAAATTGTGTTCAACAACCGTATCCCAATTAAAAATTAAAAAAAAAACAAAAATTCTAATAACAACACATATGCATTTAGTCCCCCTAAATTCATTTTCTAGCTGTCACGTCTGCCATTGAGCTTCTTAATTATATACTATTAAGATAAGATTAAGATAAAATAAGATTCTAGTTTTATGATATCAAACAAACGGGCCAACCCTCTAGCTTTATTTCTGATAAATGTTCTTCTCCAATCAGTACGTTCTTCACCCTTTATCCATTGTTACAGAGGATATTTCGTCTTTTTCTTAGCGTTTTTGCTTTGTTTTTCTATTTCCAATCACAAAAAAATTTCCCAATATTGAAAAAAATTGATAGATGTTATAAAATTGAAGCTATAATCGAAGCTATAGTAGAACTAAAGCTATATAAAAGAGGATATAAGAAAAGGAAGAGAGAGAAAGCTGTAGAGAGCAAGTATTAGAAATTCTTATTGATTTCTGGATATATAAAACTTATGAAATCATAGCCCTATTTATAGTAAAAGATTTACTATTACATGAAAAGGAATGAACGGCTATAATTCATTTACTATGCAACATAGTAACTTGATTTGGAATGGACGGCCATGATTTATTGGGTTACTATGCAGCATAGTACCGGCATAGTAACCATCTGCCGACACTCAATAATTGTAACACTCCCCCTTGGACGTCCATTATGGATATGCCTCATTAAAAACCTCGCCAAGAAAAACCCTGTGGGAAAAAAAAACTTGACTGAGGGGAAAAAGAGTACGATATCGTGTTTGATGAGTCCTGCCTCGTTAAAAACCTTGTCCAGAAAAACCTTGTAGGATAAAAACCAGATCAAGGGAAAAAGAGTACAGTCTCCCCCTGTTGGCAACATCATTTGATATCTCGCAATCGTCGCATGCCGATTTTTTATACCAACTTTTCAAATGTAGTTGTAGGGAGTGCCTTTGTAAATAAGTCCGCCAGATTATCAGTTGAGCGGATCTGTTGTACATCAATCGACCCTTGATTTTGAA
>JASCZI010273517.1:1721-13034 GCA_036250425.1 Stylosanthes scabra | reverse complement strand
TGTTGTTCTTTATTCTTAGATATTTACACTTCCGCGAAAAATTATCTATTGTTGTTTAAACACTCAATTCACCCCCCTCTTGAATGTTGTGCATTGTGACTAACATCCTCCGTTAAAATTAATTACCTTTTTAGTCCCTAACGTTTTGTTCCATAAGTTAAATTGGTCTCCAAAGAAAAGTATTTCGGGATCTACATGAATTTTTTAGGAACCCATCTGATTTATGAAATAAAGAGTTGGATACTAAAAGATAATTAATTTTAGTTAGGGCTAATGTGTTTAGTTTAAAATTCTTTTGAGACCAAAATGGATATATAATCTATAACTTATTTTATATATATATATATATATATATATATATATATATATATATATAAAAGAGTATGAGACTAAGGGTGGGTTTGGTAAAGCTTTTCTACCAAGTGAAGCTGGAGTTATATTTTTGCGTTTGGTAACTCAAAAAATTAAGTGGCTTTTGCTCTAGCTTTTAAGAGCCAGGGGTGCTTTTGAGAGCCCGTGAGAGTTGCTTTTCAAAGTTGGTTCTGCCTCCTCAAAAATTAAAATTACGAATTAATCTTATATTTTAATAAAAAACCAAATTTAACCTCAACATGTTGCTTTCTTTAAATTTGTGTCTCTTGTTTAGTTTTTCAATTATTATTTTTCCTCTGCAAATTTGATTTACGATCAATATTACTTAATGATTTGATTTGTTTTATTTGTCCAAATACTCAATTTAAGGTTAATCTTTTTTTATTTGCTTATGACATGTTTCTTTCCTATTATATTATGATTTGATATTCTTCAAATATATTAGATAAATTATTATTGAGTACTTTGTTTTACAGGATTTGAGTACTTTTCTTATGTTTTTTTATGATAAAAAATAATTCATATTTATTATTAATTAAGATTAGATAAGAACCGCAATGAATATCATGAAAGTAGTGAAGATAAATGATACACAAGAACTAACACATTGAGATAAAAATCTTGTAGATATTTTTTGTGGCTTATGCATAAAAAATATTGAAGTTGGTAGCAAACCTGTAACACACTTTAATGCCAAAGGTTGAAAAACATTAATATTCTCAATTAGATGTTGAGATTGAAGATGAAGATATTACTGTGACGAACAATTTGCAGTCTAATGCGGCGAACAATTTGCAGTCTAATGTTCTAGTTTGATGAGATGATAGAGCTAATATATAAATACTTAATTAATTTTCTATGTTTGGATTTTTAAGTGATTATATTATTTTTATGACTTTTCAGTCAATATTAAAATATATATAATTGTTCAGAAGAACGTTTGGTTTTGTTTAAAGTATAATATATTTGAATACTGATTTTATTTGGGCGCTATATTATAGTATATAGTATATATAATTGTAATTGGTGATAAAAACATGATATATACATGGTAGGTAGGTTGAGATTTGCGGTGGTATTCAAATGATATGTATATTATTAGCATAATGATTATATTCATATTATTTTCATATTGCGTAGTTCTTTTGATTTTATATATTTTCATATTGTCGTAACTCTTTTTTTTTTGTATGATTTTATTATCAAGCTTATATTAAAATATTTAAAAAAAATTAAAATATATTTACAATTGAAAGTAATGAAAATAAAATATATATTTTATATATCTTGTGTATTTTTTATAAAAAAAATTAAAATTACTTGAGCATTTGAAAAATAAAAAACATGAATTTTGTATCAAATTGGCTAAGGTTAATTCTAGTCATTTTATACTTTAAAAGTCATTATGAAATATATTTACCAAACGTTATATGTGTCGCTTTTGCTTATTAAGAGTCAATTCTACGATGTTTTATCAAAGGACTATGTTGTGACTCTCTAGGTGCTGCTTTTTGAAAGCCCAAAGAGCTCAGCAACTTTTTAAGAGCCACAACATTACCAAACCGGCCCTAAGTCTAACAATGTTACATTTAGAATTTATAATATCTTTATTATTTGTCAATTAATTAAACCACTTATTTTTCATGTGAAAAACATGAAAAATAAGTAATTTTACATGTTTTGTTATTGTTTATTGAAAATGTCTATTGCAAATCGGGTTCATGATGAAATTGAATAAAATATTTTAAATATGTGGCTCATATTCAATCTCTATTATTAATTTTTTATTCCTAATAAAGTGTCATATATTTTTTATGTGGTGAATAATTATTTTATTCATCATGAACCAAATTATGCTTTCACCATCAGAAAAGGCTCTTGTTTATCTAACGAAGAATCAAGTTCACATCTATAATAGTAACCTCTATAGAATTTAAGTGTCCGTATTTGTTTTTTAGCATGAGAAAGTATTAGGAGCCAATATAATTGGAAGCCAATACACTTGATAATGAGTTATGAATGATAACTAATATAATTTTGGATGATAACATTTTTTATTTCGGAAGATAAATTTTTTAATTTTGAATGATAACTTAATTATTAGCTCCTTAAAAGCTCCCTAGTGTTGGTTCTGTAGCATTATTGTTTTAGCATATATTTTGTTATGAAAACTTTAATTTAGACATATAGTTAAGAACCCGTGCATGTAATATTATAACTAAATCATCTTACACTGCAATGGGGTTGCTGAAAGATAAGGTATTGTTTAAAACTACCACTAACTATATATATATATATATATATATATATATATATATATATATTTTCATTTATTCAAGTATACAAATAAATACCAAATAAAAACATTAAACTATACATAGAGCCTGCTCAATATATATGGAAATACTTGATAAAAATGCTAAAAATATCTTTATATAAAGACCTTTTATCTTATTTATGAATTAAATTTATAATATTTTAAATTTTTTATTCATGACATATTTTAAAGACATAGATTTTATTTAAATATATTATTATATTAGTTAAATTATTACCTTAACTTTAATATTAATATTTTGCATATTTATTTATAAATATAATATGTTTTAATTATTTTAAAATTTATTTATGAATGGAATATTTCTTTAATATTTGAGCATTTAAGTTTTAATATATTAATTTTTATTTTTATACGATTTAGTTTTCATTAAATAATTCTTATCTAATTATTATTTTTTAATTTTCTTCAATTTTCAATTTTTATTTTTTCAATTTTATCTTATATATGTTTCTTCATTTTTATTTTTATTTCTTGTTTTTAGTATATTTTTATTTTTAACTTATTGTTCCTTTCTTAATTCTTACTTTTTTATGTATTATGATTTTTAGAAAATACTTTTTAATTATTGTAATAAATTTAAATCTATAAAAATGATTTTTTTCATATCTTTATCTAAATAGTACCCAATATATAAACATTTACATAATCCCAGTCACAAACTTATACTTCATTTTTTTTACTTTCTTATGCTACATGTATAACAATCAGGTATTTGTAAAGCATTCCCTCTAATCTTCTCATTTTCAAAAATATTTCATTTCATGTTCCCCATAATTAAATCTTAATGAAACGTGTTGCCTACACAGAGTCGATTCTAGCCTCACAAGAATTGATGCATATTGGCTCAGATTTGATCCTTTACTCCCTGGACAATTGTGAATCGATTCCACGATGAACAGAGTCGATTCACAACTGCAGAATTCATCAAAATCCCCAGATTTAGGTCATCAGAATCGACTCTCCAGCGGGAAGAATCGATTCTCACGACACAGAATCCATTCTTTGTGCCAAAAACCAACTTTTTCCCAAAACCTTTTTCACCCATTTCCATCCCAAACAACAACTCATCCCATTTTTCAATCAAAACACAGTTTCCCAATGCCCACCAACTCAAAAGCAATCACCATAACAATTCACTTCTCAATCCACATTGATCCATCAACCAATTTCACATGAATTTCATCAAAACAAGCACATATATACATGTTCAATCTCAAGCATGCATTCAGACACATAATCAAGCATTCAACATACGTTTTCAAGCAACTATATGAATCATACTAAGGAATCCTACTTCGTACCTCTTGTAGACACTTGATTACTAACACAATTCTCCGGAATTCACCAACTCTAACCAATTCCTAGCTTGAATTCCTTGAGAATGCTACAATCAACACCTCAACTGATGCTGTCCTTCACATCTTTGTCTCTATAACCACAATCCAAGCATTACGAACATAACCTTGAAGCTTAGGTCACCAACCACAAGAAGAGAAGAATTGAACCAGAATTCCCAAGTTCTTACCTTCAAGATTGGTATGTGTACGACGAGAGTGACAAGAGCAACAAGTAACCACTGATGGAATGGCGATCGAAGCTCCGGAGTGCAAGTTATGATTGAAATTGTGAGCGTGTGTTGGTTGAGAATTGAGAGAAATTGAGAGAGAGATGAGAGTGAGTGCTATGAGAGTGAGAGAGTGAGTGAGAGAATGAATTGGTGTGTGTGTCATTATGGGCGATTTCGTCCTTTCACTCTGTTCGGCCAAACCGGGTCAAACTTTAACATTAGATGTACGTGTTTCTACTCTAATTACCCTTCTAAATATATTATACTAGGTTACTAATCCTTGGGATGTCACACAAAATAAATAAATAAATAAATCCATATGATTATCAAATGATCACAAAGCAACAATTTGATCACATATCAAAATATGCCATCATGTGTAATTTAACGTCTATTTCAAGTAGCAAAAGCATATACTCACCATATACCTCTTTTAGAACTCGTAAGTATATCATTTACAAAAAAAGAGGCTTTGCTAACATGCTTTAATAGTTAGTGTATGAAGTCATAAATAATTTAACTTCTATTTCAAATACCAAAAGCATATACTCATCATATGCCTCTCTTAGAACTAGTAAGTATATAAATTACAAAAAATAGAGACTTTACTAACATGCTGTAATACTTAGAGTATGAAGTCATAAATATGCACAAAAGATATATATTTTACAACTATTCACAATGTTGCTCCTAAATTGCACCTGCTTCCTTCATTAAGTCACATAAGGCATTGTGGCGATCTTCAAGGGGAACACCAAAAAATTCATGTTTTGCTCTTTCATCCCTACATAAAAAATGGTAGCAACGCCAAAATATCTCTTTCACAACACCCAATTTCTTTAACTCGTTATATACATCTTTTTCAGAATAAACTCAAACCCTACTTTGCTCAAGAAATGTAATTCCTCTTTCAATAGCTTGAGCATGAATTTTGGTAACTTGAATTTGTTCTTCAACTATCATGACTTGTCTTTCAGCAAGCATAAGTTGTTTTTCTGCTGTTTCTGCTTGCCTTTCAGTTGTTAATGCTTGCTTTTCAGCAATATCGAGTGATTTGCCATAGTAATTATTCCCATCTTTCAATGTTTCTGTCAATCTCTGAATGTCCTTGCTCATTCGTTCCATATCAGCTTTAAGTAAATCACTCATAGTAGCTTTAGGCTTAGCACCTCTTTGATTCCTATTAGTTCCATTAGATTGGTTTGAATTACCAAAATCCGGACTATTCCTTGTAGCAAAGCTAGTTGAAAAGGGAGTAGCTTGCCAATCATTTGACTCACCCTCAAGCTCTTGAAAATCATCATCATGCAGATTAATTGTTTCCTTTATCTTCTTCATACTTTTATTCCTTTCTTTAGCACTTCCAGCAATATTTCCAGTTGCTCTATCTTGACCATATGTAAAATATAACTTATCGTAATGTTTGATTGGTGTTCGTATCCACTTCTTTGCATTTGGTTTTGCCTACATAAAAAATAGACACTTAAAATTTGAAATAATTATAAACTGTTTACTCTCTAAGATTTGAGCAGCTCTTCTTTTATAGTAGAATTTCACTTATAACTTAGTTTTAGGTCTGTGCAAAGTTCATAAACCATAATAGTAATAGCTACACAAATAAATTCACAAGCAAGTTGAAATAATTATAGATCAAACTAAAGTCTACACACATCAAAATAAGCAGTAAATCAATATATAATAATATACACATAATTGACAAGCCATACATCTAATTTTGTGTGCATTTCAATCCTTTTTTTCTCATTTGAAGAAGCTTTCTATTCTATACATTATTAAAATTTGTAGCAACTAGTGATGATATTCATTACCTTTATTGGATCTGACCAAACTTCAGGTTCAGCCATAAAGAGTTTTGTGTTTGGGTTCCATGAAAATCCACTTAAGTTATGAAAGAGATCATAGCAAACTCCAAAGTGATCCTTCAATGTCTTCAACCTATTCTTAAAATTATCTTTGCGAAGATGGTTCCCAAATAAAGCTTTCAGAGTTGAAAGAACATTGTCATACGCAGTTATAGTGAAAGTACCTTCCACTCTATTTCCTTTGCTACATTCCTCAATTAGAGCATCAACGAAAGTTGCATCAATTTCTTATGTCCATCTTAAATTATCTTTGCTTGAGGTATCACCTTGAGAAGCGGTCTTCTTTGCCATTGAAATGTCCCAACCTTAAAAAACAAATCATATAGAATGTAAAAATTATCATTTATAATTATAATTTTAGTAGAATAATAAAATAAAAAGTGATTTTAATGATTCATCAATTAATAAAGTTTATTACCTTAATAAGTGATTCATACAAATCAAAGTCACACATTAACTATAGAATATCATTGTCATCATAAACAAGTTTCAACTACATGTCTCACATACAATAATTTCATGACTGTCACAATAATAACTTTGATACATTTCAAAATATACTAGCTTCACACATAATGAACATGACATCCACATATTATGCTTAAGTTCAAAATAAATAAATTGATCCCTTGATAGAGATGATAGGTTAAGAAAGTCTTATTCTCCTAGTTGATAGTCAACCACGTTTGGACTAGAATGTTATCCCTAAGAGCAGCTGCTCGCCTATAATCTTCTTTTAGTTCATCTCTTTCCTCATAAATGCCTTCTGGATTATTACTTTGCAGTTCATGATCGACTTGAGCAATTAAATGTTGATCAGGATATACACCAATTAAAAAGTTGTGTAGTATAATGCACGCAAGGACAATGTCAACCATACTCTCAACATCATAATATGGCTCTGTACCTCCTGCTATTATTGCAAATGATTTTTCAAAATCCCAAAGGATCGTTCAATCACATTTTTTAGAGAAAAATGACTAAAATTAAACAATTCAAATGCATTTTTAGGTTCACGCGTACGGGAAACTCCTTCAAATAGTACCTTACCCCTCAATATGTAGTAATTAGATTATGTTTAAACATAAATCCAGCGTCCCCAAGGTAAAATTTTCCTAAACCAAAAAATTTTGTTACAAATAAGAAAATTTGGATATGGCCACCTTATTAAAACACGTCATTGCTATTTTTTAACAACAAACCTCATGAAATTTCGAGCCTATCATCTCTTGATAATCCACTCTTAAGAACTTTTGAGTCAGATGCAGTGTCTTCCCATCCTGCTAAAGCATATGTGAATTTCATGTCAAAGCCGCATGCAGGTATGATCATGATATGCCGAAAGTCGGGTCGTTACACCAAACGTGACCTAGTCATAGCCTCCACCAAGTTCCCAAGCTTCTTCAGAGACCACATAAGCCACGTTTGGACCAAGTTTCAGACTTGGCCCAAACATGACATTCACAAGGGCTCTACAAGGAAAATCAAGTCACCAAGGCACGTGACCCAAAACGTGACTCCCCCATGCCAAGGCCAAGCTCACCAAAGCCAAGAATCAAGCACCAAAGCCACATTTGTGTCACATCCTAAACGTGACACAAACGTGAGCTACATAAGGCTCACCAAAGCTTGGCAAGCTCATCCAAGAGACTATCAAGGTCATGTTTGGACCACGCCTAAACGTGGCCCAAACGTGACTCACTCAATTTCAAACCTACTAAGTAAATTTTGTTTCATTTATTATTTTTTATAATAAATTATTAATTAATTTATAAAAAATAAGGATAATAAATTTCTCCCCTGCATATCAACTCAACACCCAACACTCAAAACTACAATGTATTATCAATACTTAGCAAACTAATATATGTAATGAAGTCCAAAAGTTGAGATAAAATATAACAGCAACAATATTTGCAAAGTAATATGATATTATTTATGCATGTTGATTAAACAGTTTTGTGTATGACTATTATAATATCAATTAATCATACCATGTTCATAAAAATCAAATTTCAAGCACAACACAAGCAAGCACGTTTAGTAAATAATTATTGATAATGAATAAGGATATGTAATACTTACACCGACGGCTTGCGCATCATCATGAATATACGATCCATCACTTCTCTTCCACAGTCCACATCTCTCCCCTACTAAAGAACCTCCCGTGTCTTTTCTCCTGTATGAATGATAAATTTGACATATAATAATCCAATGCAGAATAAGTGAGCAGAAAAATAAAGCAAAAATATAAACTCAATTTGAATATAAAGTTATTTATTCCGCGAAATATGCAAAAATGTATTACCTCTTCTTCTCTTCGCCTAGCCAATGTTTTCGAACCCCCAACATGAGTATATTGCTGCTTTCCACGATTTGCAGTATTTATTCTACATTTCTCCTGTTTTTCAATCATAAATAAATCGCCTAGTAAATAAATTAAAATACGATGACATACAAGCTATATTGAAGGGAAAAAAATACTATTCATGATTGAAACAACTTTGTGAAGAAAACATAATTTCGATTGAAAATGAACCGGAGAAATTACCAATGTGTCTTCTTACAACCAATATTCAAGGAAAGTTCTCCAGTGATCAAGGTTAATTCCGCTTGGGCAGCGATGCTGAACATTCTCATCTAAGCTCCTTGTCTCATCATAGAACTTGTAGAAAAGTCTCCCCTTTGTATCCTTCGAAATTTTGCCAAGCTTAGCCAAAATTACACTCTTTACGGCATTTTGATCCTCCACCTCAAAGTGAAAATAACGCTACAACAAGAGGTTTAAGTCATCAGTAGAATGTTACAAGACCTAAAACAAATACAGCTACATAGACAAACCTTGATCTGTCTATCGTACTCGCTTTCTTTATATTCGATCATGTGCTTCCAGCTCCTCAGATGAATTGGAAATGTTGCAAAGTCAATAACCTTTATTCCCATCACGGTACTTAACATTCCACCCACATCTCCAATTGGTTGTAACGAATCGTTAAGTGGGAGCACAACTTGCCTACCAGCTGGTAGTGAAAAAACCTGTCTCGCAGTTATGTTCTGTGGGGTCATCACGCCATTCTCTAAAAAATTTGCATCATTAAAAAGACAAGTACTTAGTGTTATAGTTGTTGTGTAAAAGCCGTTGTAAATAACGAAACATAACAAATAAAAAGTTAAAGGTCAAATCATAAAATACTTACCAATGACGTTAACTTTCCAAATGTCTGTGCCCCTACGACGGACTTCTGTGTCACGGTTTCTGACTCCTGCTCTTTCAAATAAGTTGTCTAAATGATCTTCCCATGAATCGACTTCATCAGCCACGGGGTTGTAGTCCGGATCCCCTGAATCAGAGTCATCCATATCAACACGCGACCTAGAATAATCACGTGCTGCAGGAACTTGAGGGACAGCAACACGTGTTGAATGAGCTGGCCTGTCCTCATTACGTGGAGGACGAAATTTCCCGGCATTCCTTGGAGCTTGGCGAGGACCGCTGCCGGTTGAGAGTGTGTTTTTATGTACATGCTGTGGCTGAAAAAGGGAAAATTCAGTACTCTATTGCATTGTTCCAACCTCAATAACAAATTAAGCTCTTAGCCTAAAGAATTGAAATTAATTTGAAAGTAAGTAAAACAAATAGGAAACATTAATATAGAACACATACTAAATTGGCATCAGATTGAGCAGCAGTAACGACATCGTTAGTAGTTGGTAACTTGAACCGAGGTTTTCTAGGCATCTTGCCAACCCTGGCACAATTTACAAAATTAACATGTATAACTACAAACCAAGAAAACATGTGGTTGAGTATAAACCCATCAAATGCTGACGAGAATTCATAATTTTAGCTAATCAGGAAATGACTCAATTCAACTAACCTATCCAATCAATAATTAAGACTTAAAATAAAAAATAATTATATGACAACTAGAGTCAAAATCATAGAAGTTGCAAATCAAATTCAATTTAAGTCATTAGTCTTACCTTAACTAACTACTCTCCTAATGATAATTTCAATTTGAGCATCCAGTATAATAGAGTAGCTAGGTGGGATAAAGCTAGGTGGGATAAAGCTACAACAGTATTCATACTTTATAAATAGTTATGTAAATAAACACATAAATTATGATGATATGAAAAGTTAATCATGCATGTTCATGAACCAAAAGGAATGGTAGAAGTTAATTAATTTTATCACCATATGAAAGAATGCAAATCACTGTCAAGCACTTTAGAATAGGGAAAGGCCAATTTGTCAATCCATTTCAAAAAAAGAAAAAGGAGATGATATATAAATTTGCCTATACCGTTTAGATGCCATTAAAATATTACAATATCAGATCCCGAACCAAAATAGAATATTACCATAGTCAGTATTGATGTTTCTTAAAATAACAATTATATCAACTAGTAAAAACTTCAAAACAAAGGGGCTATAAAATGTTCACACTATCCACAAAAAAATCTCCCTAGCCAAAGAAGACCAATTCTTTCCATTAGAATATTATAGTATCAGATCTCAAATCAAAATAGAATATTACAATAATCAGTGTTGCTGTTTTCTTAAAATAATAATTCTATCAACTAGTAAAAACTTCAAAACAAAGTGTATAGTTTTATGCCAAAGATAAGTCCTAGAAACGGATATTGGTTTGAGGAATTGCCAATTACCCAACACTATGAAGCCAGAAAATGACACTGACCATCATTGGTATCAAAATCAAATGTAGAGTCTTCTACATTATAAGAGAACTATACCTCAAATAGTATGAAAGTAATCAAAGGACACATCTAAATCTGTGACAAATGTCAACAAATATCAACAAATCAAAACTTAGCAAACAGCAACACTGAATTAACAACTATCAACAGTGAATAACATTCACAAACAGTGTCATATTCAATATCTAATGAAAATGTTCCACTAAACCAACATTATTAATATCAACACCAGTGTTATATTCAGAAAAAATCAAAACATAGCAAACAAAACACAAATATAGAACACATCCAAAAAAATAATCTGAGAAAGTGAATCAAAAGTTTAGAACTAAACTAACAGAAAATTAAAAAAATGCAACAGTTATTCAGTAAGCCAAAATCAGAAATTCGAAATACTCAGAAAGCAAAGGAGAAAGGGAAGGAAC
>JASCZI010273516.1:0-11599 GCA_036250425.1 Stylosanthes scabra | reverse complement strand
TTGCAGAGCCCGAGATATGGGGGGTATGCCTAAATTGGTAAATACCCCCAGCGGACCTATTTTGGTAAAATTTCTATTTTTTTTATTTAAAAAAATAAAAAATCCACAAAGAGGGACAATGCGGGGTTCACAACTACTTTCTGGCGTCGACGTTCGCATGCAATAGGACAGAACACGGTGTTGCAGCCGCGGCAGGGCAAAGACGGCGATGTAGCCACAAAAGTGCAGTGACAGTGGTGTGCAGCCATGGAAGTGTAGAGACGGCAGTGTGCAATCAAGGCAACTTATTATTTTATCTTAAAATATTTTCACTACTTTATCTATTATGATAATAAAAATATTTTATTTATTATTTCTTTTGTTCCTTATCAAGTATGCAAGTGTCATTTTAAAGTTATTTTTATATTGTCTCAAAACCAAATAAAAAGTTATTTTTATATTATGTTATCAGATAATTTCATACATTTTATATCTTAAATTAACTATGTTTTTAATTACAAATAATTATTCAAAAAATCATTAAATTTTATTAAGCATTTATATTTTTTGTAAAATATTTTTTATCACAAAACGTTTATATATATATATATATATATATAAAGATTTTTTTTGAAAAATTAGAAAACAAAAAAATTGGTGATTTTTTTAAATAAATAAATAAAATACAATAATTATACATATACACACGTTCCCAAATTTTTACCAATTTGGGCCGTTGTTACATAATACGGGCATAGTAATTGCGTTTTTCAATAACAACATAACATGGGGAGGGTGGTCCGTGTTAGGCTCGTCTTGGGCTGTGGTAAGTAACACGCAGCATGCTGGCCCATGTTGGCAACTTGGGACAACGTGGCCCATGTTAGAAAATTGGCCAAGGAAGCTCGTGTTAAATAACATATTTTCACTAGCATACTAAGAAATTTGATTTGAGTAGTACCAAAAAAGCCGGATGCGGCGGAGCCAAATGGTTTGCAAAGATTGAAACGCTCGTGGCACATCGCAGGAGTACTTCACACACATGTACGTGTAAGGAAAATATTTCCTAATTAGTTTATGCATTATTATAAAAAGTAATGTGATTATTATTAGCATGTTGTTAGGATTAAATAATTTGTAACCATAATAAGTTATATGAATTTGTAAAATATTAAGCAATAAGGTAATAAGAAGTAATTTTTAATTTGTATGTTGATAGTTAGTAATACAGGAATTAGTAGGATTTTTTTTATAAATAAATTAAATAAATATAAGATTTACTGAACTAGTAATATTTTAATTTACATTTTTAGTTAGCTATCATGCTGGATAGTCCGTGTTATATATCATGGAATTGGTAGCCCATGTTGGCGTTAGACATACATGAAAAAATGACATTAGTACTCATTAAGTCATCTTATCAATTTTAGTTTATTTTATCTCACAATTAAGATATAGTACTCCTATCAATTAATCTAAACCCTAAAAGAATTTTAGTAACAAATATTATTTAGCATTATGACAAAAAAAATAAATTCTTAATTCTAAATAAAAGTTTTATATTTTATTTTAACATAATAATGGATTAACTAGAAGAAAAAAAAGCTAATTAATATTATGGTAGTAATAACATAATAATGCGTTGCTCCCTAATGTTGATTATTATTACTTTGTTTTAATTACATATGGAAAAAGGAGTATAAGTTTTTTTAAAAATAATTTGTTATTTTAGATAGTGAATAAATAATAAATTCTAAATTTCTTAATATGCTAGTGAAAATAGGTTATTTAACATGGGCTTTCCTGGCCCAATTTCCTAACGTAGGTCATGTTGCCCCAAGTTGCCAACATAGGCCAGCATGCTGCTTGTTACGTACCACGCCACCTCCAAACCCGTGTTAGGCTTCGCTCAGTCCAAGACGAGCCTAACACGGGCCACCCTTCCCATATTATGTTATTATTGAAAAATGCAGACCCAAATTGATAAAAACTTGAAAGTGTGTGTATATGTGTAATTATTATATTTTATTTATTTATTTTAAAAAAAATCCCAAAAATTGATTGTCATTATTAAGCTATGAACATAGATCCAAATGCAAATTTTATTTTCTTTATTTTTTTAAAATTAATTTTATTTTGAAATAATAAATAAAAATTATTTTACATTTAATTACATTACCTAGCATTAATTGTTGGACGGATTATAACATTTCTTATTATACTTGAAGTGCATTAGGAGCTGAAGATTAATTAACATCTAAGTTACTCATTCTTATATCTAGAAATAAATCAACGATCAAGATTTAATCGAAACATATATCCTCGTTCGAAGACACTTTAGGTGCCTTCACCGAAGACGTCACCAAATTAAATATCTTTATAAAAAAGTGTTGCTTTCAATTTTTTTTAATAAAAATAATATTTTAAAAAATGTTTGTCATTATCAAAAAGAAGGAAATTATAAATTATATTACAAATATGCAAAGATTTATTTGTTTAGATTTTGATAAATGACAACAATTAGCGTTTGAGGAATTCAAGTTGAAAGTAAAACGACGACAACAAGAAATGAAGTCTGCGAGATTCAAAAAACGGTTTAGTATCTTAGGATTTAGTTAAAATTCTTGTTAAGAACCAAAACATATATCTCTCTCACACACACTTAGAAAATGTTTTTAAGAAAAAAAGTTTTAAAAAATTTTTAAATTATAAAAATAATAGCCGTTAAGTATCCGTATATTTTCAAAAATTGTTTTAAGTGAAAAATATGTTTAGAAATTGATTTATTTGTCAATTATGTTTGAGTACATCAAAATAAAAATATTTCTTATGTTAAAACATTTTTTTTAGTAAAAACAATCTTTTAAAAAATATGTAAAGTGTATTTTTGAAAAAAAAATATTTTATTAGTGTTTTTACTTTTACTACTAGAAGTTTTTAAAAAATAATAAATACACATAAAAATTTCTTTTATCAAGAAAAGATTTTTTTTTAAAAAAAAAAAAAAAAAAACCACCCAAATATGCTCTAAAAATATAAGTTTTTAAACTGAGTGCTTGTGGGAATTGGTCCTGACAAGTTATTGTGTCCCAAGTTTAAATGACTTAAGGAAGTTAAAGCTGTCATGCTGTTTGGAATTGGACCTGAGAGTTTATTGTTAGATACATCAAACGATTCCAATGATTTCATTGTCCTTCCAACAGTTTGGATTTTCACCAGATAAGTTGTTCTTTGAAAGGTCAAGGATACCTAGTTCAATTTGGCATAATGAATTGGGAATTGAACCACTTAAAATGTTATTTCCAAGAAGCAAGAAATACAGATAGGGCATTGTGTTGAGGAAGTGGACCACTGAATTGATTATGGGAGAGATTCAAGTACCGCATGTTTGGTAAAATTGAAAGCAAATCATTTCCCACCATAGCGCCATCCAAATTATTTGAAGACAAATCTAAGTGTGACAAATACACAAACTGACTAAGATCAAAGTTGCCATGTAGCTTATTTCTTGAAAGATCAAGGCTATAAAGATTTACAAGTTGAGTAATACTTGTAGGAATAGTACCATTCAAATGATTATTTGCAAGATCAAGTTCAAACAGCTTTACAGATTGACAGAGATTTTGAGGTATGGTTCCATTAAAACTATTACTTGAAAGTCTTAGGGAAGTAAGATTCTCAAGTTGTCCCAAAAAATTAGGAAGGACCCCTTCTAAGGTGTTATAGGATAGATCCAACAACCTCAATTTCAGTAATTTGTTAAAAGAAGAGGGAATAGGACCATAGAAAAAATTTGCATTTAGATTAAGACAGTTTAGATTTTCAAGTTGCCCTATCCAAGATGGCAAATGATCATTAAACTCATTATAACCCAAATGTAGCATCTCCAAATCATGTATGATGCAGGTAGACAACTCCCCATGGTCTCCAATTGATTCTTTTCGAAGCTTGTTTCTTGAAAAATCTAACCATTTCAAATGACACATACTGGTCAAGATTAACTTGATAGAACATTCCATGAATGTTAAATCATTGTTTGACAAGTCAAGGTTGAGAAGTGTCTTTAACTCAATAAACCAGTATGGAACTGAAGTGAAAGAGTTATTAGAAAGGTCAAGGGATTCAATGGTGGTCATGTTTTGTAAAAGCACAGGGAATTGGACCCTGAAACCCATTATATGAAAGATCAAGATGCTTGAGTTTCTCAAACTTGTGAAACCAAGATGGAGTTGAAGTGAAATGGTTGAAAGAAAGGCCAAGGGTTTCAATAGAAGCCATGCTTTGTAAAACATCAGGAATTGGAGGGAACCAAGTGGAATAGAGTCAAAATTGTTCCCCATAAGGGAGATGAATTCAATGGAAGTTGCATTTTGGAATTGAACCAAATAGGCCACACCATGAAAGATCAAGAGACTCAAGCTTCTTAAAGTTGACTGACCATGATGGAAATGAAATAAGATTGTTATGTGAAAGATCAAGATGCACAAGAGATGTCATGTTTTGTAAAGCATCGAGAGCCGACTCTGTAAGCCCGTTGCCAGCAAGACCAAGACACCGAAGTTTAGGAGCACCTGTGAGATTAATACTAACCTGAGAAACAAGAAGCAAGTTGTCAAGTTCACAAACACACCTAATTAAGCAATTTTACAGAGAAGGATGCATGTTTCATCAAGTACCGGTTGGAGCAGATTATGTGCTTGGCCAAAATAAACATTACCCATGTCAAGGTGTTCTAGTAGCCGCAGTTCAGAAATCAAATTGATGTTCAAAGGTGGTGAGAATTCATTCCCACTCAAATCAAGAAAGTGCAAATTGGTGAGATTTCCAAGACTTTTGGGTATTTTCCCCACAAAACCAGCATTGGAGAGAGACAAATACCTCAATTGTTGCATAGAACCAATGAACATGGGTATAGGATTGCCTCCAAATAGTTTCCACTCAAATCTAAATGAGTCAAGTATTCTAGCTCCAATAGAGATGGATTAACATTTGGAGCTTCTACACTATAAAAGTATAAATCTTTGCACTCATAAGTCTCCCAAAAGTTGTAGTGATCTCTAAATGGTTGGGATCTCTGACATCTTTCAAAAGAAGTGGTGAGATCAAGCTTGACAATGCGGCCGGTGACATCGTCGCAGCTGATACCTTCCCATTGGCAGCAATGAATGCCTTGCCATGAGGAAAGCAAGTTCAATGGATCATTCAAGGATTCTTTGAACTTCACAAGAGCTTGCCTCTCTCGTTCTACACACGGAGAGTGCAAGTGGAGGCTTGAATTTGCGCAGTGCGCAATTTCAGCCACCACCAAAAGGAATAATGCACATGCACCAATACTAATATGGCATCTAACTCCCATGTTTGGAATGGATATTTGATTATATTGGTTGATGGCTTTCACTCAACCCACTCAACCATTATATATATTAAGCAATTCCCTCATTATGATGATTAGTTTCTTGGAAAACCAAACCAGTCTTTACGTACCCTTATCTTGATCATACGTTAACAAAATAAACCATGTCCCAAGATAAGGTTGTGTGGTGCAGTTTAAGTCTCCAATGTAACATAGCTTTCCTTTAGTATACACCGTATTATGTCCCTTGTTGGCTTATTATGAAGAAAAATAAATTTGATTGAAGATGAAAATAAGGGTATGTATTTTGGTAGAAAAGAATATACAATGAGCAAATGCAGCAGTGTAGCCACAAAAAAAGGTATGATATTGGTCACATTACATATTTGAAAAGCATGTAGTTTTTTCCAAATAAAACTTCAAATGATGAGTACTCTCAAAAAGAAGATAAAAGACAGATAGGAAGGAACACATAATAACATTCTTGATAGTTGTTGAAAGGGGGTTGAATGTGTTCATAATCTTGGGTTGTAACGTGGCTGCTGGGTGCGAGGGGTGTCCCAGTCAGCAACAATGTGGTCGCGAGAGATTTCTTTGAGGGAGCGGCAACCACTCAAAGCCATGGTTAGTTCAAACTCATCACGCAGCATCTGAAGCACTTTTCTCACACCAGCTTCTCCTTCAGCAGCCAATGAGAACACCACTGGGCGTCCAATCTAACATAACAGTTTCACATCACATTAAATTTTGCATTTCAAGTATACTAAACTACAATCAAGTCATTCTTTCAGGTATAATGGAAAATTCAAGTCTTCATTTGTTTTTAGTCATTGATCTTAATTGTATATATATTTTATAATTAAAATTAATTATAACAACAAGTAAAGATTCAGAAACACTTAATTTTCGAGAATAACAAAAACGCTTCTAATAAGATATATAGTAATAATTTATATCCAATCTATTGTTGAATAGAAGGTAAACTTAAATCCCATTTAATAAAAGATACTGAACAAGTAGAAAAACAATAAAAAATCAAACTAAATCAGTAAAACAATATATTTTATTTTGCATTCTTAATTATTACTCAAATAATTAATAATATTAGGGGTAATAAATATATAATTATAAATATTACATAAATAAAATTATAGATATTAAATAAAATAAAATATCTTTTGGTTATTGTCTCCAAAACATGGGAAAGTATAGGTAATCAATAATTTTTAAACCAACAAATTAGCCAACAAAAAATAGAACATCCATCACCACTATTTATAGAACATCCACGATTAAAGTTATAGAACATCCGAAACCTAAAATAACTATCAACCAACTTTAGAAACAAAACATCCGAAACCTAAAAACAGAACATCCAAAACCTAAAAAAATAGAATTACTCCCAAAATATTTAGGACAAATACAATATGTTATAGAAAGTAAGTTTAGCTTGCATTATTTGATAACCCTAATCCCTTGGTATCATTAAAATTTGATAATTTTTTTGTGTATTAAGTTTCACAAATTTTCTAACCCATGTTTCCAAAATTCTATTTAACATTACAACATTTATAGAGAACGATTCGACAGGGGATGTGTTAACTGATGTTGAAACAAAAGTACTACTAAGAAAACAGAGTAATGAAATTGAGAGGAGAGTTAAGGAATACTGACAAAAATGCCAGAGGCACCAAGTGCCAATGCCTTGAAGACATCAGTTCCACGGCGCACACCACCATCCAAGAACACTGGAACACGCCCTTGAGCAGCTTTAACAACCTATGTAGTTTTTCATGAAACAGCTTGTTTCAAAAACTTAAACAGATAGAAAGAGGTAAATGAATGATTATGTATCGTGATCATGGAGAAGTGAAGCGTTACCTCTTCCAAGGCAGAGATAGTGGCAGGGACATAGTCAAGTTGGCGTGCACCATGGTTGGACACTATTATTCCAGCTGCACCACTTTGAACTGCTATCCTTGCTGCCAAATTTAACATTAACCTATTAATATTCAAATCTTGAGGCCAATTTTGGATAGAATATTAGCTCTAAATATTTTGTGAGCGCTCACTTTAATCCTTACTGATAACTGATTTGTCTCATAATTTAAAGATTCAAAAGACTAACTAAACAAAGATCAAAATGATTACTCAAATAAAGTTGGGTGAATGTGAGGCTTTCCTCAAATAGAGAGATATGAATAAGTATTTATAATTATTATTATTGAATTTGGTTATCCTTACTGTCCTCAGCAGTGAGAACACCCTTGACCAAAATTGGCAGCTTGGTGATTGTCTGAAGCCACTTCACATCCTGCAAAATTTACAAACATTACTATTTTGTTTTTTCTGGAACCATATAAACCATTTTCACTTATATATACCTTCCAGCTCAGAGTACGATCAATTTGTCCAGCAACATATGAAGCAAGTCCAGAGTCATCAGCCTGGAATTAAAAGGACCAAGGTAAACAAACTTATAATATAAAAGAAAGTAAAATCAAATAATTTTGTAACAACTTATCTTACTTGGTCCATCTTTCCAAGGTCAAGACCCTCAAAGTTCTTCAATGTCAAAAACGGTGGCAATGTGAATCTGTTAAGAACACACAAATTTATTGTCATAACAAGACTCTTTGGTTTATGAGAATATTTTTCATTTTCATGTTCTTTCGTAAAATTATAGAAAATACTAAAAATGAAAATAAAAACCAAACCGTCGAAGATTTTGTTGTTACCTGTTCTTGATATCGGCTTCTCTGCGGCCGAGCCTTGGGGTGTCAACGGTGAGGGCAATAGCCTTGAATCCGGCCCTTTCGGCCCTCCTCACCAGCTGAGCCACCACATTCCTGTCCTTGTACACCTAAAGAAAATGGCGAAGACAAACAAGATCACGGAAAATTTAAAATTAAAACGCGACAAGCATTCAAATGAACAATGAAAGGAACTAAAAGGAAGGTTTTGAAGCTTACATAGAGCTGGAAAAAGCGAATTCCAGGTCCAGTTGAAGCAACCTCTTCAACACTTGAAGTAGCCCATGATGACAGAGTCTGAAACAATCAAGACTAATTATTATAAATAGAGAACATAAAACCTTATTATTTATGAAGTCACAGCTCAAAAGCATGTATAATATATTGAGTGAGCATGCTTCATGAGTGAAAATAATGGTTATTAACAACAAAAGTGCTTCTAGTTCAAGAAAAAAGGAGATTTGTACCATGATAGTTCCAGCAGCAGATGCAGCTCTTGCTGTTGCATATTCTCCTGCAAACATAAAAGGGTAATAAAAACATCATCCAACTCATCAGAAACTAAAACTTGGTGGGTCAAGTAATGCTGTAATGGTCCAATATTTGTTTGTTTCTTAGTCTACTAGCAAGCAAGTCCACTACCAAAAATGCTCTTGGTCGCCTATGAATTTTTAACAATATGTTTCCTATCATTTAACAATATGCATAAATTTAATCAACAAGTTATTAAAAATTAAGGGATTATATACTTTTAGTTTTGTCTTCCACTCATAATAATTGTATAATAGCAACGTTTTAAAAACCTTTCAATTTCAGTGTTTATTCTGTACATAACATAAATGAAGTGCCAGTTATCAAATTCAGATACTCATGAATGCATGAATGCGACATAATATATATGCTATCTCTTTTTGCTGTCTCATTCTTGTGAAAATACTAGTCTCCATAAAATATTTTCATATGCAATGTCAGAGGACAAATTGGACATTATCTCAATGTTTCACACAACTGTTATCATGTGGGGTTGTTTTACGAATAATTTTTGCAAAAAATTTTTAACCAAATTTTACACTTATCAATCATAAAAGTTCTAATATCATATCATAAAATCACTTCTTATAACATAAGTAAAAAGACAATTATACCCTCGGGATGAGCCATTTTCTGCATGGCAGTTGGGGCAATCATGATTGGCATGGAAATTTTGAAGCCCAGAACGGTGGTTGACATGTCTATCTTGCTCACATCAATCAGAATACGTGGCCGGAACCTGCATATTTTTTTGTCAAATTATTTTTCACGACATTTAATTTTTGAATCCTTAAAATTAAATACAGCTATGAAAAAAATATATATATATCAAGGGACCACACAATCAAATCAACATAGTTTTTTCCAAATAAATAAAGAGGAAAATTATAAAATAAAATAAAAAAAAAGTAGTTACAAAATTCTGGAGAAGGCATTTCTGTTCTCTTGGAGAGTCCACTGGTCTTCTGCACCAGAAGCATAGTAATCAAACACCATCTTTGGCAATTTCTGCTTTGCAATTGCCTCATACTCACTAACATTCGTAACCTCTCCCATTTTTCACACCTTCTTCTTCAATCTTCCTTCACTAATCCTACAAGGTTAATTATCACATACATATCAGTCTTTGCATTAATTAAGAAATTTCTCAATTTTCACTTCATTTCTGTACAAAACTAAAAAAGGAAGATATTTAGATTCTTTAATTTTTCTTTTTCTATATATATATATATACTTTTTTCCTTTCAAAAATTTTAAACCCGGTTGAACCCACTTCTTTAATCCGGTTTATTATTCAGTCCGGTTTTTATAACTTTTTGCAGAAGAAATCAAAGGTTTCATACATATCAACGATGAAAAGAACACTCTGTAAATTAAAATCAATATTTCATGGTAACATCACTACTTTCCTCTAATCACTATTACATGGCTGAACTTTTCTTCTTAAAAATTACAAGAACAAACCATAATTATATTATCAAAAAATCCATATGCATACACAAAAAAAGATTATTACTCTTCAATGATCATCACCTATAATAATATATATATGATTCTATGTTGTTAGAAAATTAAAGAAGCATGCTTAAATTCACAAAGGTCTACGTGATGGTGCTATAAGCAAGTAGTAGTAATAACAAATAAGTAATAAAAGCATAAACGATATTTATATATGATTATGTTGGAGTGTGGGAACAAATTAAGAATAATCAGACCTTGGTTTTGGGGAAACTATGCAGCAGTGTGCATGAAGATAGAGAAGGAACCAGTGAAGATAGAGGAAGATAAAACTGAAACAACACACACACTATAAAGTGTTGAAATAATAGCTATTGTTGATGGATACGATAATATGTGTAGCAATGTGACAAAGCGTGGTGTGGGCCACAAACTTGTTATCAATAACACTAATAATATCGTCTTATATTTTGTGTATAATATTGAAATAATAAAAGGATAAAATTACAATTTTTGTTTTTATTTTTTAATTTTTTTTCAAGTGGATGAGCTTTTGGAGGTGAGGATTATTTTGGAGCCCAAGAATCTAATCAAGAGAGTGAGGTGAGTCTCAGCCACAGACAATTTGTGTGTTTCACAGCCATCCTTCTAACATTATCATTAACACTCTACACTCTACAGTCTACTCTCCTTTCTTAATATGACAAAATAATATCAATAAAACAAAAATTAATAATATATAAAAGGGAAAATAATTTATCATCAGTTTGAGAGATCAGTGCATCTATCTCTTGATAATTGTTATTTTTATGTGCCTTTTTGTATGATACAGAGTGATACAAGTGGATTGGCCAAAACTGTACTATACACAATCCTGTTCTATGCTAATAATAATAATAATAATAATAATAATAATATATAACCAACTTGGATGGGTGTGATGTATAGCTCATTAGTCCGCTTAAACAAATGTTAGGGGTTCGAATCTCGCTTTATGCATGCAACAACATCACCAGCAAATTCTAATAATTTAAAAATTATTTATAGAAGAAGTAAATTAATTTGATACTTCTTAAAAATTTTCAGTTTAACAAAACTAGCCCACTCATAGTAGGTATCAAATTAGTTTAGATATTTTATAATTAGAATTATGATGCTTAAATCTTTCAAGAATAGAAATTATATAGTTCTCCCTATATATAAAAAGATTTGTTTAAAAAAGTACTATAAGTGATTTGTGTCCAATAATATGCCTAACATACTAATAATGAAAGCTGGGTTTTTGGGTCTATAATTAGAAAAACAATAATATGAATTTAACTAGAGAGTCAACATTTTCAGCCATTTTTTTAAAAAAATTATCTTAAATTATAAATCCTAATAAATAATAAATCCTCAACTCTAGCTCTAAATTAAATCCTAAAAAAAAATATATTAGCTGACTAAAAGTTGATTCCCTGTATTCTCTCTCTTTCTCTCTCTCTCTCTCTCTCTCTCTCTCTCTCTCTCTCTCTCTCTCTCTCTC
>JASCZI010273514.1:550-12109 GCA_036250425.1 Stylosanthes scabra | reverse complement strand
CCTATGTTAGTTACCGGAATCAGCAAGTTACTTACCGGACCTCCATCCCTCCCACCTATCAGGTAAGTGGTGTACCTTTTTGTGTTATGGAAGAGCTTATAATAGTGAATTAACTATTATATACTATATAGTCTTATATATATTAATCAAAGAAATCATTTTAAATAAAATTTTAAAAATAACAAGGATTTTTAAACATTTTTATTGTTAGGTTATTTTTAAATATTTTGTAACTATTTGTGAAATATTAATTTTCTTAGACGTAGTTGTATGTATTTTCCGTATAAAAGTATTTTATACAGAAATGTAATTTAATGATGTATATATCGATATAAAAAATATAACTATTTTTCTATGTTTAATAATATTAAATAGATACAAACGTAAAAAGGTTTCATTTCTTTTCAGTGACAGTTACTTCTTTCCTTTTTATAATTGAATTTTAATTGTGATATATTGAAGTTATAAAATAATTTTATACATATATTCAATTATATATATAAAAAATTACTTTTTATATTTAACTTTTTTACATTATCAGAATATTAAACCCATATAATTAATTTAATTAACTTTAATTTTTACATTTCTAGTAAATAAAAATTAAACTCAGCATTTTTTTTTTAATTTTCAAATCAAACAGGGACATAAAGAAATCAACGTTTGGTCACCGTTTGTTTACGGAACAAATATTCCAATTGCTCCATTCAACTTTGAGTCTCTCAGCAACGAACAGAATGATGATGAAAGCATCCTTATCACCCTTAGAGTTGACGGCAAGGTCCGTTGGAAGGTCGGCGTATTCGTCTCCGGCCACTACCATATCCACGTCCGGTGCCCCGCGTACATTAATTTCGGCTCGCGGGGCAACGGCTACAAGATTGGTGAGAATGGCGCCATGAAATACATGATGGTCCAACGTTGTTCCGTTAACGTCTAAACCTTTAATCCAATTTTAATTTTAATTTTTAATTAGTAATTTTTTTAATGTGGTAAGTACATTTTTATTTCAATGTATTTTTCTACTACCTTACTTTTGTTATATGGTTTAATTTTTATATGTGTAACTCGTGTGTATGAATTGTTAATTACTGTGTCGTTAGGTAAAAAAAATGGAACTGTAAATTTTGCTATAGGAAGGTGAAATAGCTATATGATATAGCAAAATTACGAAGTTGTAGTAAATAATAAATTTAAATAATTTAATTACATGCAATGTAATGAGCTACTATGGAAATAATTTTTTGATGCACTATTGTTTAATAAAGTGTTTTATCTTATTAACTTAATCATGTAACAAATTTTTAAACTATATATATAATTACATAGCAAATTATCAAAATCAAGTCATAATTTTATTTTACTTTTTGTAAATTAATTATTTAAAAAGTGTTTAACGTGTGGATTTGGATAACAAATGAGTGTGAGATGGAGCATCGGAAGTCTTTTTCTTTCATTTTCTCAATAATTCTCACATTTGATTCGAGTTTATTTGGCTTATTATTATTTTTGGTTTTTCTGTTATTTTGTTTATATTGGTATATATATACATATACATATACATATTCACATGTTTATATTCCTCTTGGTATGTTTTATCCACACTTTATATATGTATATAGCAAGGACCACTTTTGTTATCTTCTTTTAATTTTCTTCCTTTATAGATTCATTTAGCTGCTACAAATGATACTGATTCCTGCACAGAGAGTACAGGTTCCTCTTGAATACTACTTGATGATGATGTACATGCTAACCCTAATATTATAAAGAAGACACTTTGTAGGGATGTTCCATAAATAAATAAATACATAAATATAGAAAAGTTAGTTGTATCATGTTGTTATATATAATAAAAAAAATAATAATTATCAAAAAGTTAGTTGAATCATGTTATTATAAATAGATAGATATATAAGTAAATAAAAATTTATTAGAAACTAAAATATATATCAACCTAAAATTTTCTAAAGATTGATTTGAGTATTTATTTTTAAAATTTCTTAATCATTAATAATTCTATATTTTACTCATAATGATACAATTTAGGCCTAGTTAGCCCATTAGGGTTATAGATAGATCTATTATTAATAAAAAGTTGGATTAATTAGTTAGTTATTAGAATAATTAGAAATGATTTTTATTAATTATTATTATAATTTATATTATTATGATTATTTGAATAATCATTGTATCAAAAAAATTTGTGTTAGATATTTTATTATATATTTTATTAGGATTTCTAAAAGTTGCATCACATACATTATTGAAGGCTCTAGAAACTAGCACACAAGTAGTTAATTCTATCTTTACCAAATATTTACAAGGTAGATGTGAATTATTGAAGGAAGTTGTAGGCTTCTTTTGAAATATAGAAGGGTTATGTTGATCCACATGGCATATATTGGTGGTAGTCCTTTTCAAAATTCCCTCACCTACTTTGCCAATTAATAATAATTAACAAATTAAATATATTGGTGGAAGAAAAGAAAGAAATAATAACTAATAATAAATTATATTGCTTTCATAGCATTATGTGTGTACATGAATGAATGGTCCTTATCTTTATCTCCAATTCTCTAATCAAAATCCAAATTATGTTTTGTCTATTATGAAGATGGAAGACCCAATTCAGCACATAGTTATTATTAGGATCATGTGGCTTTGCTTGGCAGTGATGAACACCGTCAACATTTGGCAAAAAATAAAAGAGAACCTTCTTTAATTCTTTTTTTCTATACACACTCAAAATAAAATGATATTACTATTTAGGGTAAAATAAAATTTAATTAATTTTACATTAACATTAGATATTATATTATATGAATTATTATCAAGACATTTACTGAATTATTTGATGTTAAAAGCTCATATCATGGTGAAATTTTATGGTATATATAAGGCATCATAATTCAATTAAAAACGTTTTTATTATATCTGGAATATTGATGTTCTCGTCTTTTCAGTTGATTTTAATTGATTTAAGATTAACGAATAAAAAAAATTCCAATATATTGAAAACGCTTCCAATTCAATTGCCTTAGATGATGAACTTTGCACATGTAAGAGGACACAACAATTAATCAATCTCATCTTTCATTGTCACTACTAATCCTAATCAACTACATATTGACTATAAGTCTTTGTGCGTCCTTTTTTTCTTTATAATATTTAAAATCTTATAAAATGATATCTTTATCCTCTTCCGGAGAAATTATGTTAGAGAAAAGCCTATGAAAATTGATCATCTTAACAAAGCAAATTAAAGTAACCATCAGATAAAGTCATAAAACGTGAAAATATTGGCATCTGGTTAGGTTTTATTTTATTTTTCACAAAGTTAAAGGAAAAAATTATATCGAAAACGAAAATAGAAAACAAAAACTAAAATAAACTTTTTTTTCCTTTGATTTTTCATAGTATTTTCGATCCATATGTCATCGACCAAACATTGCGAATTTTAGTTTCATTTAAAAGTATGCTATTAGCTAATTAGATTTGAATCGTCAACACTTACGTAAGTAAGACCACTTGGCTAACACTATTCTAGATTCATATAACTTCTTTTGTTGTGATTTACAGAGGCGGCACTCAAATCTCAGACTTCCTTTTTTTTTTGTGCCTTCCCAAGATATCCATCCATCCGACAGGTCGATAGGACTAATTATTCGCGGATCTGAGCTTTATTTAAGGATTTGTCGTTGGCCAATAAGTTGTTGCATGTACAAGGCGAAATTCGAACCTCCAACACTTGCTTAAACAGATTAGTGACCACTGGACCAACTCAAGTTAGTTCAAATCTCCAACTTATTACAATGAGAAAGGATACAATACTATATGAGCTACAACCTTATAACTTCTTTGGGTCACCCACATGGTTACTGGGCCATGCAGTTAATGGGCCAAGCCTTATAGGCCCAATAAGTACACTAATCGGGAAGGAAATCCTCATTGACCTCAAAGTCATAAGTTCAGGAAAATAATTAAGAGCAAAAGAAAAAAAATTAAATTGGAAAGAAATCAGAGATGCTTCAATTTCATTATTATTGTAGTGTTACGCGTTTGCTACTTTATTTCTTTTTTCAGTTCGAAACGCGTTTTTACTTTTTGTAGTTTTCTTCCGGGGGTTGTCTATTGTGGTAAATCATTCCAAAAATATGTTATTTACACAAAAAAAAGTTACTAAATTAATTATTATCTATTTATTTAATTAAAATATTCATTTAATGACTTGGAATTTAGTTAATTAGTAATTAAAAAACAGTCCATTCAATTCACTGGTAAATATTAAATCAGGTGGAAATTTTAAGTAGTCAAGGGTCATGCTAAGAATGCAAGATCAAACCATATCAAGCAAGTAATAAAACGCGTCCTCAATAAATGATATGGATTACATATATAATGATTTAAATTAGAATAAGATAGTATTATTTTTATATTGTTCAATAATATTTCAGAAAATTAATTCACTATTTGATTAAAAGTTTATATCATATAAATTATTGTTATCAAATTTATATGTCAATGGAAAATCATTTTGTATTTTTATTATGCTTAAAAATCCACATAATATATTTATTTGAAATATGTAAGATGTAGAGTTATTCATTATTTACTTTATTATTTTATATTCAAATTCTTCTAGCTTATATATGTGTATTAAAAATCAATTAGTGAAACAAATACATAATAATTGAATTAGTGAATTTTTTTTTTTTTTTTTTGTGCATGCATCATTTCTATTCAAATTTGGTAACAATGAACTTCAATGTGGGGTGGATGAATCGATAAAATATATATAGCATAAGTTGGAAAATGTAACAAAAATATTATATTTAAATATATTAATATTTTAATTTTAAAATAATAAGTGTAACTGTGTAAGTAAAATAGATTTATTTTAAAATAGAAAAATATTTATTTGCGCGTACATTCATCTTATATAATATAATGAATTCAAATTTCAAATACATCTATATCATTAATTATACAATCTATATAAATAAAAAATATAATCTCACACTTCACCAATTAGGAAATAGTTTGTGGTGACTTAATACACAAGAGTAAATAAATATTCCAAATATTTATTTCTATTTTCTAATAGATATATCAATACAAAAATATTTGAGAGACAATATAAAATTAGTTCAGAGCAATTTAAAATTATCTTATGTATTTTTTAATTACCATTATAATTAGAATAATTGAATAATATTAAATATAATTATAGATACCAAAAAATATAATAAATATGCAACAATTCTATGTGAATAAGTGATTTTGACCAACCAAGTTCAATCAAATTATTTATTTTTATACTAAATAGAAGACTATTTCAATGTTAAATAAAACTTTATTTATGTATAATTTTTTATATTATTTGATACCGAAATAATATTCTATTTAGTATAGAAATAAATCACTTGATTGAACTTAATTAATCAAAATCACTTATTCAAATAGTATTACCAATAAATATGTAATTATAAATATTACATGTATAAATATAATAGATCAAAAAGCATATGTATAAATCATAAATGTTAAGTTAAATAATATAATAATTTTATATTATTCTCTACTCTAGAATTACCTAGCTATGACAATAATACTCCATTTTTTCCTCTATAAATATGCAACACAAAACCCATCTCTAATATAATAATAAGCCTCAAACCTCAATTCTTATATCTCCTTCTTCTAAATCATCAACTTTATTATTATTATTGCAATTCACCAACATGATGGCAGATGAAAAGCAACCCCCATTGATGAACGGTGGATATGGCCCTTTAACTCCTCCACCATACAATCAACACCGTTCAAGAAACTGCCTTTGCTGCTTCTTCAAGGTTCTCATAACACTCATAATCCTATTAGGCCTTGCATCCCTTATTTCCTGTTTAATACTCCGTCCAAGACCCTTAAAATTCTCTGTCACAAATGCAAACCTCACACAATTCAATTACAATTCCGACAAAAAAACCTTAGACTACAACCTTGTACTAAATTTCACTGCCCGGAACCCTAACAAAAAGCTTGGCCTTTACTATGATTATGTTGAGGCCAATGCATTCTACCAAGATGTATGGTTTTCTCTAATTGATGTCATCAATTGGGAGAATTCGTTTAGACAATCCCCAAAGAGTACCATTGAAATGAGTGGTGTGTTCAAGGGTCAACAAGTTTTGTTTCTTGATGAAAGTCAACGCTCTCAGTTTGACCTAGAGAAGAATAATCATGGGGTGTTTAATATTTTTGTGGGACTTGATTTAAAAATTAGGTATAAGCTTGGTAGAATGACTGTTACTAAATCAAAGTCTAAGGCTAAGTGTCCGATTAAGGTTGCTTTGAGTGGTGATGGGAAAATAGTGTCACCATTTGAGCCCATTGAATGTGATATCGATGTCAAGGGGTGAGAATGGTCTAAAATCTAAATCTATGTATTGATTATATTCTATATATATACTCTTCTTTGTAATAATTGGATAAGAAAAATTCCTTAATGAAATTTTCATTTTCTGCACACCGTTTATTTAATTTGTTTTCGTAGTTTTAGAATAAAGATTTTTTTAATTTGTTTCATTAGGATAAGTTTTTTTTTTTTCACGATTTTCCTCGATCCGAAAGATTAAGAATTATTTCTTCAAAATATGCTTTTATTTCATTTATTTAATATACCCGCGGGTTTCTACCAAAAGAAAAAAAATTATAATAGTATAATCCCGAAAATTAAATAAATAATGCTCAGCACATTGAATTGTGAAGAAAAATTGCCTTGACTTAATGTCAAGGGATTCCGGTGAGGAAAAAAAATTATGTTCTTATTTACAGCCAAGCAATGCAATAAAATAAATAAATAAATAAATAGTGAAAACTTATAATGCCATTTAATTAAATATTTTCATGTGATAATAAATATGATCTTTTATACCTATTAAAATTAAATTTTGATACATGATCTATATAACATTTATAAGTTAATTCAATCATATAATTTTATATTTAGTAATTAAAAATAACGACATCAACTACATAATTAATCACAAAAAAATATTATTATTGAATAATTATATGAAATATTACACTAAAATTAAACTCTACATGTTAATAAAAAAAATATTTTATAAATAAAATTAGATTCATAAATAAATAAAAAAAATCTTATCAAGAAACAACAAAAAGTCCATATATATATATATATATATATATATATTCAAATTTCTTCCACGCCTAACTAATCCTTTAATTTGGTTGCAGCCATATAATTGAATTTCCACCAAACTGGTCAACCCTACTAATAACATGCTATACTGCCACCTATTTATTCATTTTATCTTTAACTTTGGTAAAATCCCAAGTTGCTACATGATCTTCAATTCCATCTGGATATTGAATTAGGCAAGTGTGCATAATAAATCACACAACAAGCAAACTACATAACATTTATCCTTAAATAAATTGTCTTCATCCAACCCTATATATATACATAACATACACATAGCATTTACTCATCAAATCTTCACATATATCTTCCTATCTATTATTGCAATTCATACAAGTTTTTTTTTTTTTTTTTACATTAGGGGTTTTAAGTATAGGATAACCGAAAACGAGAATTTTAGCAGAATAATCTGCACCAACTTTCGCATACATCCATGGCTGAAAATAAGCAATCCCAATTGAATGCCTCATACCATGGCCCTTCAATTCCTCCAAATAGAAACTACCTTAGAACAACAAGAAGAAGAAATTGCTGTTGCCGCATTTTCAACATCTTCTGGAAGATTCTACTCTCAATCATAACCCTAATTGTTCTTTCATTCATCATATCCCTTATCTTAGTCCAACCGAGACCCTTCAAATTCTATGTCACACAAGCAAATCTCACACAATTCAACTACACTAACACTAGTACATTATTATTACACTACAACCTTGTACTAAACTTCACCTCACATAACCCAAACAAAAAGCTAGGAATCTACTATGACAAGGTTGAGGGCAATGTGTTCTACCAAGGTTATAGATTCTCCACCATTGATGTCATCACGTGGATGAATTCTTTCAGACAAGATTCTAAGCATACGGATGGGATGAGTGGTGTGTTCAAGGGGACAAAAGTTTTGGTTCTTGGCAAAAGTCAACGCTCTAAGTTTGACCAAGATAAGAGAGATGGGGATTTTGATATTTATGTGGAGCTGTATTTTGATATAAGGTTTAGGCTTGGTCATTTTATATTTAACAATATTAACTCCAAAGCTACGGTTAAGTGTGGGATTAAGGTTCCTTTGAGTGGTTCTAATGGGGAAGTGTTGGGTGCTAGATTTGAGCCAAAGAATTGCAATGTTAATGTGAAGTGGGTTTAGAAATTAGTTTCTAGAGAATTGTGTGTTGTGTTGTGTTTAATTTATTTGTGCCCTTTAATTTGTTTTCTTTACTCAATGTGTGTGTATAGCTTGTATTTGTTTATATTAATAATTTCCATGTAATAAAATATAATATGAGTGTCCTAGATGGTATTTAATTTAAATATAAGCTTATGATCTGCTAGCTGTATTAGCATATGATGAAGTTGACTTTTAATTTAAATTTTTAATCTCTTATTTCGTTTTTTAGTTATTTAACATATAATCAACTTGAGTTTGGCCAGTGATAACTCAATAATTTATTTAAGTAAGTATTGAAGATTCTAATTTCTCATTCTACATGTAGCAACTCATTAATCAGCAACAAACTTTTAAATAAAATTCAGATTATTAATGAATTAGTCATGATTAGAGAATTTCATAAAAAAATTATGATTAACATAATATTAATGGGTTTGAATTTGTCATTGTTTACCGTCTTCTTATTTCATTCTATTTGATTTATTTGAAAGATAGATCTTTTGTTTTAATTTGTCACAAGATAAACTCATCAAATATATATTATGGCGAATAACAACAACAAACAAGAACCTCAACTGAACACCGCCGCAAACCACCACGAGAGCCGGCAAAACCGCACCGCAAGATGCTGTTGCTGCCTCTTCAGCCTCATATGGTACCTCCTCATCTCAATCATCATCCTCGTTCTCCTCATAATCCTCGTACTTTACATCATCCTCCAACCACGCTCCTTCACCTTCCACGTCAACCAAGCCAACCTCACCACATTCAACTACCTTAACAACACCACCATGTTACGCTACAACCTCGTACTCAACTTCACCATCCACAACCCCAACAAGAAGCTCGCCATCTACTTCGACGAAGCGCGTGGACACGCGCTCTATCAGGAGAAAGAGTTTGCTGCCGCCACGCCCTTGACGGCGCCATGGTTCTCTTACCTTCTTTATACAAAGGAGAGGGTTTCCATGAGCGTTGTATTCTCCGGGAACAAATTGGTGGTGCTAGATGTTGATGATTTTGAAGGGGACATGAAGAAGGGTATTTTTGGAATTGATGTGAAGATTTATTTCTTGATAAGGTTTAGAATTGGTAATGTTATAGGTAATAATTTGATCAATAATGCTATGGCTAAGTGTGGAATTAAGGTTCCTTTCAATTCTAGTACTAAAAATGGGACAATAGTGTTGTTTGAGCCTACAAAGTGTGAGGTTGATTTCTGAGAATTTTACATGGTTTGGTTTCTATTTCTTCATTTGATCAAGGTTGTAAAACTTTTATATGAACGTTATCATCTTTTATTGGATAATTTATCCATAATATTTTTTTTGTGTTCGGTAGTTGTTACATTATTGTTTATTTTAAAGACTCATGCAATTTTTTAATGTAAAGTTATTCGTTAAAAATTATTAAATAATTTAAAATTTTTGATTAAATTATGATTTTCAATATAATTCACATTAAAAATAACTCCATGTGACTTTTCATCCTAATTGGTAATTACAATACATGTTGACTTCTTATTTATATTTTACGTTTTTCTTTTTTAAACAAAAGATTATGACATTGACTTAAGAAAGAGGAGTAGAGTGACCAATAATTTTTGTGACCCTTGAGCTTAGCTTTGGGTTAAGTAGTTGGACTGTCAAGTTGAACCTCTCTATTAACCCATCATGGATGTGGAAAGAGTGTAACGGGTTATCCATTAAGAGGCTCAATAATGGACCTTAACATTTTCTTTTCACACCAAAAACCTCTTTTTTTTCAGAATCAGACGGCTCATTACACTTTTTCCTTTTATACGCCAAAAAGAATTGTTAAATTTTTTTCCCTTCTAGATTTTTAATTACATAAAATTAATTATAAAAAATTATTAAATAATAAATTAGTCAAACACATGCAACATGATTTCAGCATATGTCACCCTCACCCACCAACGTTTCCTTTCTCTTCAAATCCAAATCCTCCCCACACCTCAGTAAAAATATCGTTCCAATTCAATAGATTCTCATTTTTCCTTATCAGTTAAAATTAAAATGTAACGCGCTTTTCGCATTCCCAATTCCCCACTTACTCCACACGTTCTCTCACATTTCCCTACGAAGTACGAACCTTCCTTCATCCTTTTATATATTCATTCAAATTTTTTTGAACCCCCTCACACTTCTCATTTTTCACTTTACCAAAACTTCAAAACGACCTGTCGTTTACTCGTTTCACTTTCAAAACCAATGTCCCAACTCAACGGCGCCTATTATGGCCCTGCGATCCCTCCGCCGCAGCCCAAACGCCGCCACCGCGGCGACGGCGGAGGCTCCAACTGCTGCTGCTGCTGCGGAATCTTCCGCTGCTGTTGCGGCTGCATTTTCGACTGCATCTTCGGCCTCATCTGCAAGATCCTCACCACACTTCTCATCTTTCTCGTGATAGTAGCCGTGCTTCTCTATTTCATCGTACGGCCAAATCTCGTCAAGTTCCACGTCAGCAACGCCGCTCTCACTCAGTTCAATTTCTCCTCCGACGCCGCCGCCACCGGCAACAACACGCTCCACTACAATCTCGCGCTGAATTTCACGATCCGAAACCCTAACAAGCGCGTGGGAATATACTACGACTACATCGAGGCGCGTGGATTCTACCACGACGTAGGGTTCGGTAACGTCACAATCCAACCGTTTTTTCAGGGGAAGAAGAACACGACGGTGGTTGGAGCCACGCTGAAGGGGCAGAATGAGGTAGTTTTGGGATCTGATAAGGGATCTAAGGTTGAGGAAGAACGTGGATCTGGTGTTTATGGCATTGATGTGAAGGTGTTCATGAAAGTTAGGTTTAAGTTTTGGTTTATGAAGAGTGGGAAGGTGAAGCCGAAGGCTATTTGTGCTTTGAAGGTTCCGTTGATGATAAGATCGAAGAATGGGACTTTGACGGCGGAACACGGTGGCGCGTTTGAAGATACCGCTTGTGATTGGGGTTACCGATGGTTGTGGTTTCATCATTAGACCCGACCCGGCCCGAATAATTTTAGTATTATTATTGTTATTGTCTATCTTTTTTTAATTCAGGTTTTTAATTTTTTGTTATTTTTTAATATAATAGTTTTATTATGTTGATACATTATTATTAGTTCAATTTGATTGGACAGAGTTATGATGGAGTTAAAGGAATT
>JASCZI010273511.1:0-13085 GCA_036250425.1 Stylosanthes scabra | reverse complement strand
CCTTTCGGGTCTCGCTAATCCCAGTTGGAAAAAAAGCAATAGGAATCCGCGCGGTACCATTCCTGCTTCTTTCTCTTGTCCCTACCCATATAGGAAAAGAGCTTTCTCACAAAGATTGATTGGAAGACCCATAGCTTGAGAATTCCCCAGTCGTTGTTTGAGCTTTTCCAACTAGCTATGCGCTAAATAAGCCCTCCCTAACCTATAGCAAGAGTAGTGCTACTAAGCGAAGGCGAAGGAGGAAGTTTAGATTGGGACTTTCTCTTTACTTGTTCTTATGCCTATTGGTGAATCAGATGTTCTTCCCCCAGCCAAGACTGATTAGCGAGAGTTGTCGCATATCCGCTTGAATAAGCTCACTCTTGGTTAGCTATGAACACAGAGTGAAGAATCGCTAAGGCCAATCATTCCTTAGTCTATCCTATATCCTATGGCTATTCTAGCTGGGATATTCTCTCTATTAAAGCATATAGAAATCAGAGGTAATATCGTAAAAGTCTAGTCAACAATCATTCCTTTGGTCCATTCGTTCGCTTACATCGTGGGAAGAAAAGAGATGCGTGCCGGGGGTCGAAGCCTTCTATCAATCGCATGCAGGTCTATCATCTTTAGGCAGTCGCATACTCGAGTGGATTGCCCTATGTATCAGACCAAGAACGGAATTCCCCAATAGGAGCTCTTGGAATAATAAAGTTGGATACTTTCATTTACAACTATCCTCAACCAAACCATATCTAATAAAGTTGGATACTTTCTTTCCGAATATTCATTCTTTTTGGAGTACTACTAGAAATAAAAGAAATAATATCATCTAATATTGTCTTAGAGATCTTATCTCTTAAGACTCTTATCTCATATTACCATAATAAAATATGAATAAATACATTCGTATCCGGAGACATTTTTATGTATCCATGACAATATACTATTTCTTGTGATATATTTCAATGACTCTTATTTTTACAATAAAAATATTCAACATTAGATTTGGTCATACCAAGCTAATATTGATTCTCATAATTAATAAGTATGTTGAGACTTCATAGAGATTATTTATCGTAATCATATTAAAGCCAATTATAAACTATGTATAATTGAAATAAATCTCTCAAAGTACTTGGAAGATCGAATTTTACTAGAACAATTTGCTTAATAGGCATCCAACTTCAAAAGTTGTTGAATATATGCAATTAAGTTTATAATATCACCTAATAAAGTATACTCCCACTATCCTAAAGAAAACTTTTAACAGTTACTCTCTAACCGTTTTGCTTTGTGCACATCTGACATCTTCTCAAGATGTTTAAAAAAATAAATAGTGGGTAGATGTATTTAGATATGGAACACATAGTTGTCAAAACAACTCATATTTCAAAATACAATATTTCAAATACTTCTCATAAGTTTTGGTTGTTCCATTATCATTTTTCTAAAATAATACTATTTCAATAGGTTTATCATGTCATTGATATCCCTTTTGTGCATGAGAACAATTCTCAAATTGGAGCTAAAAGACATAAATCTATATTTTTGTCAAAATATTTAGAATCATGAATGAGCACCTTGGTTATCAAATCATTACTCATGCATATCCTAAATGAACTTGATTAAATCGCATCATATACAATTCTAATCCCAAATAATTACCTGACTGGCAGGCCCATTATTTGATTGAATTATATTTTGTACCCCTAGGTTGTCTAGGCTAAGTAAAAACAAATTTCTTTTGTACTTGTACATCATATATACTCATAAATTCTATCCTCTAGTATAAGTACCCCTGGTTGTCAGGTCACTCCTCATATACAAAAGATAAATTTATTTATTTATTTTGGAATGAATGATAATATGCTCCATAACAAATCAATCAAAACAAAAATATATTATGATTTTAAATAAGAAGGGACTAGATAAAGGAACTTGTTTTCTCTCATCAACAAATTACTATCCTAATAGTAAGAAATATCTATTTTGTGTAAACACATAAATAATGAATGAGACTCTTGGTAATCAAGACTTACCTCATAAATATTTCAAATAAATATTTCAATTGTATCACATACAAATTTTATTGCGTTTAGTCACTTTTTAAGTATCAATCCCCTAACTTTTAGGATTTATCTATTGGTTTGGCCTTAAATTTACACTCTTAGGTAGTCTAGACTAAGTACAATTTCATCAATACATCTAATGCAAATACCAATGAATTTTTTCAAAATTTTTAGTCAGTTTTTCATGGATTAAATTTTATACTACCAGATTGTCTAGGTACAAATATAAAATTAAATCATTCATACATCAAATGTATAAACTGACTCTAATCTTGATAATAAAACTCCTGGTTGTCAGGCCGCTCTTTATAATCAAGACTATTTTAAAAACTAAATTTTTTAAAATTAAAATGTTCAAAACACAATAATCAAATCAAAATTTGATTTTCTATGAACTAACATTTAGTCTTTAGAGTTATCAGATTCAAAATTTGATCCCTCAATATATATACACTTACATACAAAAGAGAAATATAAAATATATCAATAACATAATAAAAAGTAATCAAAACTATTACTTAAAAATTATATGAGTACAACAACAATTGAAATTCAAAATTTCATAATATAGGTAACCAATTGAATCAAATCAAATCAACTATTTGATTTTAAAATAATTTCATAAAATTATTAAATAAAAGGAATGATAATTTAATCACAATTAAATAATCAAGATCAAAATAAATTAACTATTTATTTAACAAAAGAAAAGGTTGCATCACATTAACTTATCAGATCAAACATCTAATCATATAAAATTAATATTTAATATGTATACATGTATATAATCTAATTCCGTAATAAAATAAATCACCCATAAACTTATACATATAATCTTTTCATAAAAGTTGCATCTAATACATTGCTCATAACATATGATTAATTACATGAATGGGAGGAACAAATTCTTATACCCGAAAACTTCATATACAAATTTGAGGTGATTTTGTAATAGCATCTCATGCATACTAGATCATGAAACATGTATAAAAGTTTAAGAATTTAACAAATTAAATAATTAAACAAGAATTAATGAATCAATATTCATCAAGAATATCTCAATATTATAAACGACATCTCATGTATTTTATGTGATTAATCTTATTTATATAGGAAATCTTATTGAACACAACCCTCGTAATTCAATAAAATTTTACGTCAGAAAGAAAATATAAATCAAATCAAATATTTGATCATAAAATAATACTTAACAATATAAGCTCAATATTTAATCTCATCAAATATCATAAACAAAAGCATCTTGAAAATTTAATCACAAAATTAACCTCGTAAAGGTTACGTGTGAATGTGCACTCATGAATTCTCAATCATTTTATAAAAAAATCAACTGATTTAAGGTAACATCCCATGTCATAAATATAACATAATATTGTAATACTACACACAAAAAGCTTCCAGGAAAATTAATAAATAAATAAAAAGAATGAATCATGCATTCATCCGTTTAAAAAATGGTAGTCACTGCATACATCATATGTATGCTAGAATTAATCATATTAATTTTTACCTTTTTATAATTAATAAAATCTAAACACAAAAAGCCAAAGTTTTGATACCACTGTAAGATTACATTGTGTTCATAACACGCAGCGAAAGTAATAAAGTAATCCTAATTGATCTATTTTGTGTTTAAGATTTCATTCAAATAATATAGATGAAATACAAATACCTGAATAGTAGAAGAGAGCCTTTATCCTTCGAATATACGAAGGCACTATGCGTATGCACACCGAGACTAATCCTTGCTATGAACTCTTTGACCAATGGAAACAACTGAGAAACCTCTTGCAACTCTTGGCAACTAGAATTCTTCACTAAGAACTAAACTTGTATGTTTGTATGTGTAGAAGTAAAGGAATGATACTTCATTGAATGAGTACCTTTACTAATGTGTACACCTATTTATAGTGTGAGGTCGTAACTGGTTTAAATCTTAGAAATCTAATCTCATCTTATCTTATCTTATTTCAGATTTTAATCTTATCTAGTTTCATATAGAATCTTATTTATATGAAACAGATCCAGATAGGATCTTATCCAATCTTCAAATTTAAGAATAACAGATTATTCTTTAACCATCACACAAATACTCTCAATTATCATACTATTATTATATCATTTGGTGCTAGCAAATAATATAATAATATTCTATTTGAATTAAGATAATTATCTATTTGATTAAATCAAATAATAATTTAAATAATTCTTTAGCAAAGTTCAGAACACCCGTTAGTGTGTGACCCCATAGGTTCAACAATAAGCGGGTAGTAAATTAGTCAAACTAAATTTACTAATCGAGGTTGGCATCTAGCAACACTCCTCGACACCCGATAGTATGAAGTAATTATACTTGTCAGAACCAGTGAAGAACAAAGTATAATTCCTTCCATCCTTCCAGCTACTAATTAACCTTTAGAGCATGGTATAGCTGTCAAACTCTAACTTGTTGACTTTATTATAATGAACTAATGAATGACTCAAGAAACTAATTTCCTTATTCATTCAATCTCCTTGGCCAAAGTTTTATTTAATTCAGTCATTATAATCATGGAGCTCAAACTCTTTACCGAGAGTTGATGGATTCCTTATTGACTATTCATTAATTCTACAAGCATTTAAATCATACCTAATATCCATTCAATTAGCACCCTAGGGCATTAGGTGTTCGGAATCAAAGTATAACAAATACATTGTTAATTACTATGATAGTCGCAGGTCGAAGAAAACTCTAATACAATGTTCATCGTGAGAATATCCTATTGACAAATATACGGTAATCATAACCATTAGGAATTCTCAGAGTGAGTCAGTTCAATGGTCATATCTCTATATGCACCATTTATATATATAATTTAATAACTAAGATCTATTAATCTTCATTATATATATATATATATATATATTGATCTATCCGGATTATTTATGTCCATTTTAATAATCCTATAATCAAGGATATTTTAGATTAAATTTATAAAAGATTTATTTCTCAATATTATGATCTCAATCATAATAATAAATCCCAAAATTTAATCAAGGACCTTATTATATTAAACCTTTAATACATATAATAATAATAAATTATCTTACACATGATAGATTGAATTGTGGTGATACTACTTATTCCCAACATTGAACGATTGCTTTTCAAGTTATATAATTTGGTGGAATCCTTTTTCATGTAATATTTGTGACATGTTTAGATGCAAGTTTTGTTAAATAAATAGTTGATTTATTTTAGTTTTGATTATTTAATTGTGATTAAATTATCATTCCCATTTTAGTTTGATAATTTTATGAAATTATTTTAAAAATCAAATATTCGATTTGATTTGCTTTAGTTATCTATGAATGAAATTTTGAATTTCAATTGTTATACTGACATAATTTTCGAGTAATAATTTTGATTACTGTTTATTGTGTTATTGGTAACTTTAAAGTATGAGATACTAGGATATATTTTAGATTTCTTTCTTGTATATAAGTGTATATATTGTGAGAAGATCAAATTTTGAATTTAATAATTCCAAAGACTAAATGTTAGTTCATAGAAAATCAAATTTTAATTTGATTAATGTGTTTTGAACACTTTAATTTTAAAAATTTAATTTTTAAAATAGTCTTGATTATAAAGAGCGGCCTGACAACCAAGAGTTTTATTTTCAAGATAAGAGTTAGGGTGGATTTGGTAAAGCTTTTACTTTTCGAAAGTAGCTTATGAAAGTTGTCTTTTAAAAGATAGCTTTTTAAAAGCCGTAGCATGTGTATTTGGTAAAATTAAATAAAAATGATCTTTTAATAAGCACAAGCAATAATAATTGTGTTTGGTAAAATAGTTTTAAAATTTAAAATGACCATAACAGATATAAATATAATAATGAATGTGGATATTTATTAATAAATAGGGTTATATAGGACTTTTCAATTTTGATAAGTACAAGCCATCTTTAAAAAGCTTCCTTTCAGGTGCTTTCAAAAGTACCCCTATCTTTTAAAAGCTGCAATCATAAGCACGTCGTCTTTTTTATTTACCAAACACAAAACGAGGTGCTTGTGCTCACAAGCACCCCTCCGAAAAGCTTTACCAAATCCACCCTTAGTATATATATTTGATGTATTAAGGATTTAATTTTATATTTGTACCTAGACAACCTGGGAGTATAAAATTTAATCCATGAAAACTGAGAAGTTTTAAAAGGAATCATTGGATTTTATATTAAATATATTGATGAAATTTATACTTAGTCTAGACTATCTAGGAGTGTAAATTTAAAACCAAACCAATAGATAAATTCTAAAAGTTAGGGGATTGATACTTAAAAGGTGACTAAACGCAACAAAATTTGTATGTGATACAATTGAAATATTTATTTGAAATATTTATGAGATAAGTCTTGATTGCCAAGAGTCTCATTCATTATTCATGTGTCCCATAAAATAGATATTTTTTACTATTAGGATAGTAATTTGTAGATTAGAGAAAACAAGTTCCTTTATCTAGTCATTATATATTTTTTGTTTTAATTGATTTATTATGGAGCATATTATCATTCAAAATAAATAAATAAATTTATCTCTTGTTTATGAGGAGTGACCTGACAACCAGGGGTATATATACTCGAGGGTAGAATTTATGAGTACATACGATGTACAATTACAAAAGGATTTTGTTTTTACTTAGCCTAGACAACCTAGGGGTATAAAATATAATTCAATCAAATAATGGGTCTGACAACCAGTTAATTATTTAGGAATAAAATTGTATGTGATATAATTTGATCACATTCATTTGGGATATGCATGAGTAATGACTTGACAACCAAGGTGCTCATTCATGATTCTAAATATTTTGACAAAAATATAGATTTATGTCTTTTAGCTCCAATTCGAAAATTGTTCTCATGCATAAAAGGAATATCATTGGCATGATAAACCTATTGAAATAGTATTATTCAAGAAAAATGATAATGAACAACCAAAACTTATGAGAAGTATTTGGAATATTGTATTTTGCAATATGAGTTTTTTTGACAACTATGTGTTCCATATTCAAATACACATTTACCCACTATTTATTATTAAACATCTTGAGAAGATGTAAGATAGTATATATTAACTATTAAAAGTTTTTTTTAGGTCAGTGGGAGTATACTTTAGGCAATATTTCTTTAACAACTTGGAAAGTTAGATGCCCGCAAACTACTCTTACAAGAATTGTTCTTGCAAGTACTCTGAGAGATTTATTTCAATTATACATAGATTATAATTGGCCTTAATATGATTATGATAAATAATTTCTATGAAGTCTCAACATACTTATTGATTATGAGAATCAATATTGGCTTGGTATGACCAAACCTAATGTTGAATATTTTATTGTAAAAATAAGAGTTATTAGAAGATATCACAAGAAATAGTATATTGTCATGGATACATAAAGATGTCTCCAAATATAAAGGTATTTATTCATATTTTAATATGGTAATATGAGATAAGAGTCTTAAGAGATAAGATCTCTAAGACAATATTAGATGATATTATTTCTTTTGTTTCTGGTAGTACTACCGAAAAGAATGAGTAGTCGGAAAGAAAGTATCCAACTTTATTAGATATGGTTTGGTTGAGGATGAGATTCACTAATTTTTTCATTGGGTCATAATTTTAAAATAATGACATATTTGCTAAATAAAGTACTCACTAAAGCAGTCAGTTTGAATCTAATATTTGGGTTCAAAAATATTAAGAGACTGCGTAACAAAAGGTTTGTTGTTAAATCTAATAAATGAAAATTTATTGGATATCCTAAAGAAATAATATATGAGATATTATTTTTATTAGTGTTCTAAACATAAAGTGTTTGTGGTAAGAGGTATGAACATTTTATTTCTTTTAATGAAAATAAATTATCTTTTGAAGAAGTGTAAGGTTAAGAAACAGAACTTGATGAAGTTCAAGAAATCAATAAAAATGCAAGCTCAAGAATTTGGAATTCAAGTAAAGTATTTAAATTTCGGACGCACTCAAGCTGAATTAAAAGTTATCATCTTCAAATGTTGAGGATCAAGTCATGGAGAAGTTATTGAACCAATTCTTGAACTACCGTTGAAATAAGTTCAATAGCTTCCATAATTTGATACAAAATGTTATTTGAAGGTCTAATAAAGAACATTGTCTACCAATGAGGTCAGACCTAATGGTATAAGATAATGTAAAAATGAGATCGATTATGATGATAATGATCCTAATAAGACCTTTGAAGAGGCAAAGAAAATTTTCAAAAGTCTAAAATGACAGAATGTCATGAAATCTAAAATCGAGTCGATGAGAATTGTCAAAGTTTAGACTTTGGTCAAATCTCAAAGGATAAAAGAATCTATTAGTTGTAAATGAGTTTACAAGGAATAGATCAGAGTAGATGGAAAAATGTTCATCTAGTTGCCAATGGATAAAAATATGGGAATGCATTATCAAGATATTGTTCTTCTTTTATTTTCTTTCCCATGGCAATATTTAAATCAAATTTGAATTCTACTTAGTATAGTATCATACTATGGAGTTAAAATATGATAAATGGATATGGAAATAATTTTTTCTTAAATGGAAAAACAAAAAAGATGTGTACATGATACAACCTTTAAAATTTCACATTAATTATGACAAATTCCGTAAGTAGCAATAGTCTATTTGTAGACTAAAGCAAACTTTAGAAGTTTGAACTTATTATTTAACAAGACAATTGAAAAGTTCAAATTGTCCTATGTAAAAGAGGAACGTTGTATCTACAAAAGAATAGTGGGAGTACAATTATTTTCATAAGAATTACATGTTGGATGTATCATCTATTAAAAGTATACAAAACTTGATTGTCAAGACATAAGTCTATGGAGATAGATTTAACAGTTTCTTTGATATGTCCAATCCATATATAAGGTATATAACATGGAAGATTCTAAAGAACTATCTACTGAGAAAGGTGTTAGCATAATTCTAGTAAGGATTGTCCTTAAAGCATAAACAAGAATGCACAAGAAAAACTATGCACTATTGTAGTGGGAGTTTTCTTATAGCTTTATAACGATTGTATCAAGCAAGACATACTTACAAAACTAAGGTGTTTTAAGTTCAAAATAGTTTTGACAAACACAACAATACATTGCATAAATTATACACATGATTGATTGTCTCTAGTGCAAGTGGGAGATTATTGGGAATATAGTATGTCCAAGATCCAGTCTATCATGATTGGCTCTAGTGCAAGTGGGAGATTGTTGGAAATAAGTAGTATGACCACAATCCAATCTATCATGTGTAAGATAATTTATTATTATTATATGGGTCATTCTATGATGCTTATGGAATTAGTAAGCATTTCATGATGACTACACGTGTCAAATTCTAAAGGATGATAACTAAGGTGGATCAATTTATTGTAATACACAATAACATTAATACACTAGGCTTTAACTTTGAGCTTCAAACTCTTATATATTGGAAAAAAAAAAAGAGTTAGCATGCTAAAATCATGGCTTCAAAATGATGGCTCCAAAAAGGATGGGATTATAGTATTTCACCATATGTGAAAAAAAAAAAAATTGTAGTTCATCCAGAAAAAAAAATAATAAAAAAATATCCATCAATTGAATGATTTGAAAAAATGGCAAACTCATCTTCATCTCACCCTCTCTGCCTCTCATATTGTAACTCTTGACCATATCGCTGAGTCTCATGAGTCATGCTCATTCCCTGTCTTTCACCATTCCACTGCGTGCCGCCGTAACTGCTCTTCATCAACTTCCCTGTCAGACCCATTTTTTTCCATCAGTCACTTCCGCTGCGCCATCCTGTTCGTCGTCTTCCATTCCGCCGCGCTGGTCAACCTCTCTCTCGGCTCCTCCGCACCTCCATTGTCATGTCTCCATCCCTTCTTCCGATCTGTCCTTTGTTGGTCGCCTTCTTCGTAGGTGAGTTTTTTGTTTTCCTAGTGATGGAGAAAACGGTGGTTGAACAGGAAACCGGCGAAACATGTGAGAACGGGAGAGAGAACGGCGGTGGTTCCACCCGAAACGAGTGACAATGAATGATGGCCACAAAAATTGAAGAAAGAAATCGAGACCGAGACGAGACCATGGAAATGAGCCGGCCGAGTCCAGGTTCGGCTCCCCTGGCCAATTCATCGATTCTCAAACGATTTTCTAAAATTATTGATTTCAACATAAGAAAAAGACACTTTTATGATTGCCATTTTTCTTCTCCGAGCACATCCTCACAAGTCACAAGTAAATGTGAAATGCTGCTTGGAGTACTAAACCCAAGCTCCCTTTCAAGTTTCAAGGCATTGAATTGGAACGCCACCACAAATGAAAAGTGATTATGAGTGATGTGAATTGTGAAGTAGCTATCTATCCCTACTAACTAGTTGCTGCCGCGTTTAAGTTTCCTATCACAGACTCTTGCTCTTTCAAATTCCAATTTCCAGTTTCGTTTTTCAAATCAAATACTAATTAAGTTTCAATTATAAGATGTGGTTCTTGACACAATTATAAAAATGGTTTATTTTATAAAATTTTATTTTTATATGATTGTTTGTTTAAACATCAAGGCTTTTAGATAAATTTTTTGTATTTTTTATTTCGTAACTTAATTATGTTTAAAGTTTTAAAATTCAGAGATAAAATATGATTGTTTACATAATTATAAAATGATTATTTTTTATTAAATTTGAATAAAAAGCCACTACGCTGGCCCCGGAACCGGCTCGGGGTAAATCAAAATAGCAGCAATCAAGATACCTGGTCGTTTAAATCAGAGTACACTTCTAGAATCCCTGTGGTATGTAGAAAGCCCGCATTAAAGACGAGTCCTGTTCGTCCAACAGTTTCACCAGCCATATCTACACATAAAGAGAGCTAGTTTCCCACCTAGGTGAACCCGAAGCTAGAGCACAGGTAGAGACAGTGGATTCTGGTGACCAAGAAGCAGGGGCAGGTAGTGGATTCCGCGGCATCGCACAAGTTTAATACTACTAGTAATATAATTAGAATTTTTATTTTATTTTTTAAATTATTTTAAATTGTAATAGTTAACTGTGTTCAAAATTTTTAATTTCAAATATGAGATAATGTTATAGACATAATTATAAAATAATTCAAATTTAATTAAATTATAAAATTTTATCTTTATACGGTTGTTGAGGTATTTTAAATAATTTTTTTTGTATTTTTTTAAAATAATAGTGTTTAAAAATTAAATTTTTAAACATAACATACAACCGTGTTTAACAATTAGGAAGCGTTTCCGGTATACCTGGGAATTTATAATTAAAATCAATGGCTAAAAGTTACAGAAACACTCGAGTTCCCAGATATACCAGAAACGTGTCCTAACAATTAAGTTGCTAAAGTATAATAATAATTATTTAAAAATAATAATAATAACACTACATTATATTGAAGAATAATATGAATTTCTTTACCATTTTTTGGTTGCTGGGTGAACTATTTTTGGACATGTGAACTACTTTAAACCTATCCATTTTCATAAATCATTATGTTATTAGATTATTTTGTTAAAAAATAACAACTCACTACGAGCCCATCATCATTTATAACCTGGAGCAATGATTTTGGCCTACTAACTCGTTTTTTATCCAACATAAAAAAAAGTCATGTATGCAATAAATCCACAGCATATTGAAGTTCAAGGTCAAAGCCTGCAAGTGAATTTAGATTATCGTGCATCATTGTATATTGGTCCACCTTACACATCACCATCCACAATTTGACACACATAATCATCATGACATGCTTATTAACGTGGTAAGCATCATAGAATTTTCCTTATTATATATATTAAAGGGTTAATATAATAAGGTCCTTGATTAAATTTAGGGATTTTATCATTATGATTGAGATCATAATATTGAGAAATAAATCTTTTATAAATTTAATCTAAAATATTCTTGGTCATAAGATTATTAAAATGGATATAAATAATCCGGATAGACCAATATATATATATAATGGTCTACATTGGATGAAGATTAATAGATCTCAATTATTAAATTATATATATAGATGGTGCATATAGAGATATGACCATTGAACTGACTCACTCTAAGAATTCCTAATGATTATGATTACCGTATATTTGTCAATAGGATATTCTCACGATGAACATTGTATTAAAGTTTCCTTCGACCTGTGACTATCATAGTAATTAACAATGTATTTGTTATACTTTGATTCCGGACACCTAATGCCCTAGGGTGCTAGTTGAATGGATATTGGGTATGCTTTAAATGCTGTAGAAATTAGTGAATAGTCAATAAGAAATCCATCAACTCTCAGTAAAGAGTTTGAGCTCCATGGTTATAATGACTGAATTAAATAAAACCTTGACTAAGGAGATTGAATGAATAAGGAAATTAGTTTCTTGAGTCATTCATTTGCTCATTATAATAAAGTCAACAAGTTAGAGTTTGACAGTTATACCATACTCTAAAGGTCAACTAGTAGCTGGAAAGATGGAAGGAATTATACTTTGTTTTTCACTGGTTCTGACAAGTATAATTACTTCATATTATTGGGTCGTCGAGGAGTGTTGCTAGACGTCAACCTCGATTAGTAAATTTAGTTTGACTAATTTACTACCCGCTTAGTGTTGAACCTATGGGTCACATACTAACGAGTGTTCTGAACTTTGCTAAAGAATTATTTAAATTATTATTTAATTTGATCAAATAGATAATTATCTTAATTCAAATAGAATATTATTATATTATTTGCTAGCACCAATGATATAATAATAGTATGATAATTGAGAGTATTTGTGTGATGGTTTAAGAAATTTTAGATTTGAAGATTGGATAAGATCCTATCTAAATCAGTTTAAAATTTGAAGATTGGATAAGATCTGTAACACCCTGCATGTTAATTACTGTAGTATTTTACATATATACGCATTTAAGATTGGTCCGTAGAATTTTCTAAGAAGGATTGGAAGCTCTCTCTTCGTAAC
>JASCZI010273506.1:0-13140 GCA_036250425.1 Stylosanthes scabra | reverse complement strand
TATCCTTTTACCCTTTTATTATTATTGAAGATGAACATTGAAAGAGCTCTCTTGAGGATAAGTACCTACAAAACAATCAAAAATGCATTTTTGGTACCCACATGAACTTGGGTCCTTGGGGGTTAGAATGAGCAAATTGCCCATATAAATCCCATCTCATATTTTGGCTATGATAACTCATATGCCTAATCTTCGTAAAACAAACAGGTGCAATATGTCCTATTTTGTTACAATAATGACATGTAACATGAGGGTTATGCATCCTAGGCAATTGTCTAAATGGTTGCCTATTTGGTAGTCTATATGCATTATGATCATTATTTCTAAATGATGGATGTTTAGAAGATTGCCTATTTGGTTGTCTATAGGCATTATGATCATAATAATCATTGTTTCTAAATAATGCATTTCTAGGAGGTTGCCTATTAGTTTCATTTTTCATAAGTTTACTAGCATGTTTTTGAGCTTGCGGTTGCCTAATGGGTTTCCTAGCAACTTTGTTTTCCTTTGAAGAGCTAGGATTGTTTATATCATACCCTATTGCTTCTCTATCATTGACATGCTTTTGGCTACTCAAAATTTTATCTAAACTCTTAGATGATGCATCAAATTTATCTAAGCTATTTTTGAGCTTTTCTATTTAATAACATGTTCTTTACAAGATTTGCATGATTCATTTTCGGAGTTTAATTTTAGTTCCCCAAGAGTTTTGTTCTCATTTTTCAAAAACTCTATTTCTTTTTGAAAAGCAATATTCTTTTTCTTAATAAAAGAAACTTCTTGGGCAACTTTAGCAAACTCTTCAAATAATGAGTCATATGCATCTTGTAGCTCATTATTAGTTGAGTTAGAATCACTTACCTCATCTTCATTTTCCATGAGACAAATGTTGGCGACTTCATCTTTATCGGAGATGATGGAGGAGTTGTCTTCATTCTCCCATGAAACATACGCCTTATGTTTCTTGTCTTCTTCATATGTGACATTGAGTTTGTCCCATATATCTTTCGCGGTTTCACACGAAGAAATTGTCATGTAGATATCTTGTGTAACTGCACAATGAAGAAAATTTATCGCTTTATTACTTGACGGCATTTTCTTCCAATCTTCGTCTGTCCATTCACTTTTTGTTTTATGGACTTATACTTCTACATCTATGCCATTTACTTTTTGAATTATCTACTTTGTTGGAATTTGATCTCCTCCTTCAACAATTTTCCAAATCTTTATGTCTTGTGCACAAATCCATATTCTCATCTTGTTCTTCCAATGAGAATAGTTTGTACCATCAAAGAGTAGCGGACAAGTTGTTGAGGGAACCCATGGGTTGGGGGTTCTCACCCGTATATATTCTCTACTTTTTCAGATGCAGGTCCTGGTGCTCCGAAGTGAGCAAGAGCTATGTTTGATAGTAGGCGAAGGAAGCTCTTGAGCTCTATTTTGTTTTAGTTCTCTCCTTGTTATAAAAACATAGATGATGTACGTATGTTTGTTTTTGAAAACTTGCCTTAAAGGCTTTGATGTACGAGTTTGGGAGAGATAGGAACTTGTTATCAACTGTTTTACTGTTGTACTCTAGCCGGCTTAAACTTCGCAGGTCGTGACTAGAGACTATTATATATGTATCATATATCAATCATACTCTATTCCTCCTCTGAGTGTTTTAATTACCCCGTTATTATGATGATACGTGTGATACGTATTTGCGAAATTTTCTTTTAGATCCATTTACATGGCTCCTTGATTAATAATTCTTTCTAAATATTTATGTATTATATTTCCTCCTTGAGTCGTATCACCTTATTACTTCTGACTTATGACTATAGCATAAGAATATGGATAATAGGGTGTTACAATAGGGGTGCGACACTAGCTCAACAATTTTGTTTGAATGCTGCGTGGATGTGGCATTGGGAGAGTTGGGGTGTGCCGCGACAGGTGGTAACGCCGTAACGGCACTGGGGGAAGTGGGTCCCTCGAGCTCTGCCACTGGAAGAGAATTCAGCCGTGTACAGTGGTTGCAGCACTACTTCACGTTAACGCGTTTTTAACTAGCTAGTTGGGCAGCTTGCCATTTCACTCCAAACATTCACCCCATTCTTCTTTTCTCTTTCTTTTTTTTTTTTGATGGATCAACCTTTGATTATTCGGTTACATCCGAGTGCCGTCATACATGAGCATCAGGACGGGATCTGGTTCCAATCTGACTCACCTGTGGTGTTCCAGCATGCAGATATAAGCACCATGTCAGAGCTAGTACAAGTATTCTTGTACAACCTAGGAGGTGGATTTAGGGAGATACGAAAAGTTGGATATCACTTCCTATCGCTGTGGCCCAACATTGGTTGGTGTGGTTATGTAATGATGAAAATGTCTGTATCACTTTTGGATGTCACCGCAGATTGATGCCCCAACATGTCATGGATTTTTTGGTTGAGGTTGGTGAAGCCGGCAGCCCATGTGGCCCGCTTGTTACAGCAGCTCCAGTCCGCATTGCCGAACCCACGGTGCCGGATGCGGAAATGGAAATGGATAATTCAAAGTCTGATTCGGATTATGTTGCAAGTTCTGGATCTTCGTTTGACTGTCAGGAAGACGATGAGTGTGTCCCAAATACCCCGACAACTAGACGTCCCCATTACATCCTTCCTACACCGCCTCTAATTTCACGGCTAGCTGATGTGCCCTGCTTTTTTCAGCAGCTTCACCTGGATGAAGAGGCAAGTGTTGATCCGTTGAAAGAAGAAATGGGCAATGATTATAATACGGATGGTGGTGCAAAGCCCCGAGTCAGCCATCCGATGCGTAACCGGGAAGCGGTTCAGAATGCAGTGAAGAATTATAGAATTTGGAGGAATGCAGAGTACAGGGTTATTAAGTCAGATAGAATAAAGTACCATTGCCGGTGCAAGCATGTGGAAGATGGATGTCCGTGGAGCATTCAAGTTGCGTTGAGGCAGAACCTCGGCTATTGGTAAGTAATGCTTATACGCAATTATGCTTGTGTTCCGTGTGGTTTAATATCCTATTTAATTAATTGTGCGGTTGTTGTAGGGAGGTTCACAAGTTTGAAGGCGCACACACTTGTCTCGCACCAACAATGTCGGCTGACCATTCTCAGTTGGACAGTAGTCTAATGTCCGCCGTCATTTTGCCAATGGTGAAGACTAGTCCTTCTGTCTCTTTCCAGTTATCCAAAGTGTCATCCAGTAGGGTTATCATTTCAAGCCTTCTTATCACAAAGTGTGGATCGACAAGAAGAAGGCGATGATTATTTTATACGGGCAGTGGGAGGAGTCGTACAATAGGGTCCCTCGGTTGCTACAAGCCTTTCAGCTATTTCTACCGGGCACGATGACAGAATTGGAAACCGTGCCTTATTACAATGGGCACCTATTGGATCGTGAATCACGACAATTCGATAAAGTCTTTTGGGCATTTCCTCCTTGCATCGAAGCATCCAAGCACTGCAAGAATTTCATTTCCATTGACGGGACCCATCTTTATGGAAAATACGATGGGGGCTTGTTGATCGCGGTTGCGCAAGATAGGAATAACAATATTTTGCCGATTGCGTTTGCACTGGTTGAATCAGAGTCGACCGAGTCGTGGTCCTTCTTTCTGTCGAACCTGAGGAGACATGTGACTCCACAGCATGGTTTCATGATTATTTCAAACAGATCTCAGGCCATCCGAGCCGCACTGAATGATGAGAGGAACGGTTGGACCCTCCGAGTGCACATCACGTGAATACATAACCTAAACTAATTTACTCAGAAAATTAAGCATACCATATTTATACATAACCTAAACTAATTCAACGTACATGTAATTTAAGATTCTAACCTACAATAGACATATTTGCTAACCATTCTAAATAATATAAATATCTGAATAAAATATCCAACACTTAAAACCCTCTCCTATTAATTAAAAAAATATGAATACAATATCACTAACCTGGAATCCTAACGCGTCGGCCATCTTGCCCAACACTCACTTGCTGCCTTTTTTTTTAGCACAACTCACTAAAAAACACAAATATGTAAAGTGATTTGTGTGTGGAGTCACACAGTCTTATTTATAGGCGAAGTTTTGCATAGCCAGCGCCGCGGCCACAGAGCGAGGCACTTACTTTCCCCAGTGCTGCAGCCAGAGATTGAAGGACCTACTTGCCCTAATGCTGCTGCCAGTTGTCACGGCACACCCCAGCTCCTCGAATGCCGCACCCATGCAACACTCAGGCAAACTTTTTGGGCCAGTGCCGCATCCCCTACCTGCAACACTGCCTTATTTTAATTGCTCAACCTATGCGAGCGGCACTAGGTACAAGACTCAAAAAGGTAAATATCCATAGTTTTATTTAAATGAATAAATATTATGTTAATATTATTTATTTTAAAAAATCTAGAATTTATTAGCTAATAACTAGTGACCAATTCTTTATATGAAGCTCAGATTCGCAATGAATTAGTCCTTAACCTATTAGGCTGAGTAATATCGTGGAAAAAAACTAATAAAGTTGTATTTGTGAATGAAATACATGCATGTATTTAGAAAAGCTAGGCAAGTATTACTAGTAATTTAAGATAACAAAGTGTAGAATAAACTATTCTTTTATAGAGAAGTATTGGTGACTAATGTTTTATTAATGGGATAACTGCTCTTTTAGTCATAAAGGTTTAAGGTCAAAATGAATTTGGTCCCAATCCTTTTTGTTGTCATATTGGTTACAAAGATTCCATTTCTGTTTAAAATGATCCTTTAAAATATATTGGACAAAAATGCCCCTTCCTGTTTTACAATGCTATAATGCTATGTAATTCCCCCAAAAGCCTAAACTACTAAGTCACCTAAACAAAAACACCAAAAGAAATAGAAATTGGAACCCTATCACTTTGATTAGGTTATTTATGTGTTATTTGTTACGAAGCAAGATCGATGAATGACACATTGAGTTGGAACATCATCTTCTTCATAACCATCATGATGATGATGTTGATGAATGCATTACTGAACTCAGTATTTTCAATGTACACAAGTACTTCAACACTGAAGACAATAATAATAACAATAACGACATCCCAAAAGTTACCATCATTAGCAACACATCAGAGTATCTCCTTTATCCAACATCAACAGTGATAAGAAGGCTGGTAACGCTATCAGAGATTGGATTCTTATTAGGGGAGAGTTGTTGGTGGCGATTACGATGACGATGCCGCCAGCAATGCGAGTTCCGATCTATTAGAAATCGAGAGCTTCTCCACCGGTAGCGCCATGCAACCTATGTGCCCTGCCGTGTTTCGTCGCGAGGCCGACAACGGAGGAAACAACTTCTTCTACAATGGTGGCCAAAGGAGGAGCATGGACGAGGGATCCACGGCGATGATGACAGAGTGTTACGAGCCGAGCGTGGAATGGAGCATGACAACGACATAGGGGTACTATGAAGGGAGCGTCGTGGACGGCGGCGGCGGAGGAGGAGTTGATGTGACGGCGAAGACGGTGGGGGAGAAGTGGAAGAAAAAAGCAGGGTCATCTTTGTTGGGAAATGAGGGCTGCTAACGGCAGGGTTCCGGAGCAAGAAGGCGGTGAGCATAGGGCAGCAGGCGCAGGCATCAGTGATAGTGAAGAAGTTTGTTAATGGTGGAAATACAAGTATGGTAGCGTTAGGTTCTTGTAATAAGCCTCCTCTTCCTCATCACAACACCAACACAAGGGTAAAACAATCATTATGGTGTTTTAAAAAGAAATTAAAACCTTAAGGACGATTATGGTAACAAAATAAAGATTGTGATAAAATTAATTTTGACCACAAACCTTCGTGACTAAAATAGTAGTTATCCCTGTTTTAATCAACTAGCTAATAATTTCATTTATCATCCACAGTATCGTTATTTTGGATGATCTATTCTCTTCAATTTCCGATGATTTATCTTCTATCATTTTAGATGATCAGTATTCTATTATTTCAGATGATTAGTTTTCGCGCAACTTTTGTATAATATGTTTTTTTCTTATTGGTTCATTGTTGGCTAATATTCTATAAATTACCTAGCACAACTCTATTTTATATCATCAAAACTTAGAATATGAATTATTCTAATTACAAAGTTGTAAATTCATTTGAATATTAAAAATCGAGTTAGTCCGACAGAGTTATTCAAAATAAGATCATTTTTCAAAACTAATTCAATGTTTGATGGGTATCGAATTACTTAACTTCTTTCATAATTACAATTATCAGCATTTAAATCTTTTATAATTAGTCGTTTTAAAAAAATCTAGATTCCAATATTGATGTTAGGGTAAAGGACATATGTATCCCCGACCTTTAAAAAATTGTACATATATACCCTCCACTTTCGAAAAAACGGGACGACTAAATTCCTCCGTTGATTTGGATATCCAAGTAGCAACGAAAAATGCAGATGTAGCAGAAACGGGGCCCAATAACCAATTACAAAGTCCAATGTGGATGATGTTCAACCTCCTAACAGAATGTGTCGTCCTTTTGTCACTAAAAACTCCTATTTGCCCTAAAAATCTTCGCTAGATATAGCTTTCCAAAAATTCTACTAACAATAGAACTCCAGCAAATTGTTCTGGGCATATTTAATTGTAATAATACTTTTAAGTACTAAAATATGCAACACCTTCAATAGTATTTTGAATTAAAGCACTAATTTTCAAATTTGCATCCATCAATTGAAGATTATAATTCCCAAGAATCATTTTCATATTAAACGAACACTGTTTGGAAAAGTGATTTTATGGGATACTTTACACTAGAAAAAAAATGGTTAAATCAAAGTATGAGAGCAACCAGGATCTCAACAAAAAAACCCACTAAAAATATGAAATCAGTTAGAAACTTGGAATACAAAATTCAAAAACCGCAACACCTTCATGGACATCTGGCATTGTTGTTCATCCCATGGCAATAACATTCTATTGAAAAATTAGAATTATTATGGAATTTGAGCCTCGGATGAACTTGTTAACTTACTGTCATCCTTCCTAGACCATTGCCATATCTTGGAAACAGAAAAGCTCTCACATTTTCTTGCATTGCTGATTTTTTTCCCCTTCAATAATATCAACATCAGTTGAAGAAAAATTGTTCCCATTTGTTGTAGCTATTCTTCCCTTAATCAATTGTCTCATACTGCCATTGATGCTTGGGCACAAAGCCACTCTCAAATAAGAATCAGTAATAACATATTGGTAAGACCCCATTGAATAGCATCTCTTTGCATCCAAATTACCATTGCTATCACTAACACTAATGCCACTATTACTACTATCTCCTTCACATTTTTCAACACCATCTACTCCATTGTTATTTGAGTTTCTGAATTTTCCAAGCCTCACAAAAATTATCCTTTCCCGTTTGTTATGTGATTCTCTGTAGGCTTGTTAGAAGAACCAGCACCATTGACATCAAATATCTTGAAACTGAGACCCCATCTTCTTCCTCATAAGATGGACCTTCAAAGTAAAAAATGGGGTCTCAAATGAAAACAAATTGTCCCTCTACAAAGAGGACAATTTGAATTTGAAAGCAACCATGTGTCAATGCAGTCAATGTGAAAAGCATGGTTGCAATTTGGCAGTAACCTCAGTTTGTCTTGTTCTAAGAACTTATAGAGGCAAACAACACAATCAAATGGCTCCTTCAAGCCAATTATCTCCTTGTAGAGGAACACAGGGAGTGCATCAATGAAAGCCTTATCTAAACCTGAGTCATGGAGGTAGAAGAGTTGCTGCAACTATCTCTGGTATGCATCAGATTCAGACATTTCACGGCACCTATTGGATTAAGAAACTGATGAGGAAGAAGAAGATCTCTACCTCATGAGAAATCTAACAAGCAGGTGGGTTTGGGTTTTTAGTGGCAAAATGACTACGCATTGTGTTGGGAGGTTGAACACTATCCACGCTGGACTCCGTAACGGATTATTGGGCCCTGTTTTTGCCGTATCTGCGTTTTTTGTTGCCACTTGGAAACCCAAACCAACGGAGGGGTTTGGCCATCCCATTTTTTCGATGGTGGGGGACACCTACATATTTATCAATGGTGGGGGGTACATATGTACAATTTTTTAAAGGTCGGGGGTACATATGTCCTTTACCCTTGATATTAAGTTGATCTAGTGTGGATACGACCTAGGATACATTTCATGGGCTAGAGTACAGTATCCTAGGTGTGGTATTCATAAGTCGTTAGATAGAGTTGTTCATGAGTTGTTCTTGGCTGACGTGTCATTTGACACTACTATCTAACACGTCGGTCGCTGACACATCATCAAGGCAATCCTTTGACAACCTACTAGAAGGGTCAATCTATTCAATTTTTTATTTTGTTAGGGATCGCTTTTGAATTTTGTAGTTATTAAAGGCCGCATTGTCTAAATTACAAATGGCAAGGGGTCTGGCCGTTTGGGTGTTTACTCCCATTTTTTAATGGGTTGTATGAAGGTGCTGAAGGCTTTGTCATTCAACAAATGCGAAACTGAGTGGACACTAACAGATGGGCAACACGTGTTGCTTTGGTGAACACACTCAAATTGAGTGGAACTAGTGGTGGTAGGTCTTTGTTGATAGGCGTTGGATCTGTAATTTAGGGCTTAAAATAAAAAATTTATAATTTAGAACTTAGAGTAAATTTTAAAAAGTCAACTGAGAATTAATAGAAAAAATTAACTTCCTAATTTCTTCTAGTTAATATTGTGTATTTTAACTGTTATGCATAATTATTTCAAATATAAGTAAAATTATGTTCTCCAAAACACATAAGTAAAATTAGTAGTTCTTTTTTTTTTTTTACTAGTTATACATAATTTTAGTTTCAAAATTACAAATATATATATTTTTACTATATATTTTGTCCCACTACTAAAATTGGCTTCGCCCGTCATTGGTTGAGACCCAACCCAAGTTTAGGGATAACAGTTTTCCCCATACTCGCGGGCACTCGTAAATATTATCTGCGACGAGAAACTTAACGGAGGCCTGCTAATTCTCCATGGGGACGGGGCGAGGATTGGAGTACCCATCTCATGGAGACCTGCTAAACCTCCGGCACAATAAAATTACATAAAAGCTTCGTTAGATAGTAAGAAAAATATATAAATCATATTAAAAAAAACAAATAAATTTGTTTAAATACTTTGGATTTGAATTGACTATATTTGTATCAAAATTGTATGTTTTAAAATGTTGAATTTTGTTGCATGGAATTTGGTTATGTAATAGTTGTACTTACTTTTAAAGAAATTGTTAAAATTCACTATCCATTGATATTCGCAAGTATCCACATTCCCTATATGGATAACTAAACGGGGACCCTTGACGAAGATGGGGCGGGTACGGGGCAATATTATAAATGATGACGGGATGGCCTCCATGGTCCTTTTTGCCATCCCTATTTCACACCTGATTGTAATGAGTGATTCTCTCAACAAGGATAGTTTAATAATCTAACTTCAAACTTGTCCTCTATTTAAGCAAATCCAAATTGATTACCATTTAGACCAATTGCCATTGGTTTTTTTTTGGTAGTTGGTTGTTATTTTTTTTATTTGGTTTCTTATATTGTCTTCTAACTCGGTAAGTCAAAGACTAATACAATGTAGATTTAGTACTTTATTAGTAGTGTCTTAGGTGAGACTCGAATTCGAAACCTCTTAATACGGAGAAAGGGGTACATCTCATTGGCAGTTTTATCATTATTATTAGGTTAAATTACTCTATTGGTTCTTATAGGTTCACCAAATTTTCAATTAAGTCTCTAAATTGAAAATAAAAAGATCTAATTGAAAATTAACCATTAAGGGACTGTCGCTGGCCAATAGATTGCTGCATCTAAGGCGGAATTAGAATCTCCAACACTTACTAAGCGGACTAGTGAGCTAACCTAAGCATGCATACATGGGCCGGCCGGGTTTGGCAAGACCCAGACCCAATCCTAATAGCCACGAGTCTATTCTTTTAATTTAAATAGTATAGCGGGCCGAGTTTTACGAGATAAGAACCCGACCCTAATAGACCCGATATAAATCAATATATATAATTTTATAAATTTTATATAGTAAAATAATAATTTTTTTTATTTTTAAATATTAAATTTAACAAATATTATATTATGTTTTTATCAAAATAAATTATTTTATAACAAAAATAATATTATATAATATACAAAATATTAATGGAAGTATAAAAGTATAATATTTTATTACTAATTTTACCTAAAACATATTTTTAATCAAGAAAAGCGGCTTCGGGATCGGGCTGGGTAACCCGAAACTAGACCTGAACACGGCCCGAAAATCACAATGGGCAAAAAATAACAAATCCAACCCGGGAAAATTTACCTCAGGCCTGGGCCGGTTTGGATCTTGCTCACCCCTAAGCTGATCACTAGACCAACTCTAATAATTGAAACTTTTTTTTTTTTTTGGTATTATTGAACTTTTTTTTTGTTTCCCAAAGTATCTCTCAGCCCGACAGGCCAATGACTAATCCTCCGCGGATCTGAGCTCTATTTAAGAGCTTGTCGGTTAATGGATTATTGCATGTACAACGCGCCATTCGAACTCCAACTAGGCCTGTCAATAGGGCGGGGCGGGGCGGGGCGGGGATGGGGGATGGCTCCCTGCTCCCCGCTCCCCGTCCCCTGAAACTCTCCCCGCCCCTGATTCCGTTCCCAGCTATAGGGGGATTTTCTCCCCCATTCCCGTCCCTACAGATTCTCCGCTCCCCATCTATTTCAGTACCATAGGTTTCTATCAAAAAATTATATAAAATAAAAAAAATTAATAAAATATTAGAACATCATACAAATACATATGTCCAAACTTACAAAGTTCATTGTACAAATAAAAGTAAAATAATACAATACAATGTTCTTAATATGGTAGTACATTATTTGATTTCAACATAATAGTAAAAGAGAGTCATAGCAGCAAAATCTTCAAAGTCTTCAACTTCAAATATTTTTCCCATGGCCAAATATCAACTTCCAACAAACAACTCCAAATTCTATATCAAAATAAACATATTAATATACAATATGAACCATACAAGATATTAAATAAAAATTATGTAAATAAAGTTGTAATTATATTAACACCAAATTCACAAGAATTACCTAAGGTAAGCTTGCAATCCCCCACCAGCCATGTAGTCCAAAGGATTTGGTATTTTCCCCTTTGACAGCAACCAAAAAAATCACAAATGCAGATTAACAACCAAGACAGCAACCAAATTAACAAAACAGCAACCAAAAAAATCAAAAATGCAGATTAGCAACAAGAATAGCAATCAGATTAACAAAACAGCAACAAAAAAATCACAAATGCATATTAGTAATCAAGACAGCAACCAAATTAACAAAACAGTAACCAAAAAAATAAAAAATGCAGATTAGCAACAAGAATAGCAACCAGATTAACAAAACAGCAACGAAAAAAATAAAAAATGCAGATTAGCAACCAGAACATCAACAACAAAAATGCAACCCCATTATCGAAACAGGAATTAAAAAAAATATAAAAACAAAGAAGATGATTACCTAGATCTTGGATGTGCAGAGGCGGTGAGATGAACGGCGAGCTTGAGAGGGCGACGGCGAGCTTCGGTGTCTGGAACAGAGGAGGGTGACGGCGAGCTTCGTGTCTGGAGTTGATGGCACGTCGGCGAGCTTCAGATCTGGAGTGGAGACGCTGTCAGCTTCAGGCAGTTCTGGGTCTGGAGTGGGAAAGAGCAACGGCGGCGAGCTGCGGTTCTGGAGTGGGAGAGAGTGACGACGGCGAGCTTCGGTTCTGGAGTGGGAGAGAGCAATGGCAGCAAGGATGACGGCGCAAGGCTGACGGCACGAGAACGACAGCGCGAGGATGACGATGCAAGGCTGACGACAGCGGCAGGGTGAGGTGTGAGGAGGGGAGAGTGAGGCAGTGAGCTCTGCCTCTGGTGGTCTTTGAACCGAGACTACTCGAGAATGAGAGTGGGTGAGTGAGATAACGGTGGAAGAGGTAAATTAGGGTTAGACAATGCACATTTTGTTAATAGAAATGAGAGGAGTGAAATTACCAACGACTCCATCATCTATATTAGTATAATAAGCACAGTTTAGGTATTTCCAATTTTTCGGGGATTTGGGGACGGGGCTGGAGATTCCTCGCCAGGGGATTTTGCCCCATCCCGTCCCCACGAGGAAAATTCCTCACTGCGTGGGGAATTTTGACAGGCCTAACCCCAACCTTTGCTTAAGCAGATGATGAAAAAAAAATAAAAAAAAAAACAGTAGCAAGATCCAAGAACAGTAAGCTGGTTTTTGTTTTCATCCAAAATTGATTGTACATGTTCCAGGCTAGCAGCTACCTTAAAAGGTAAGGTACATGCCCATAGATAGAGAATGAGGAGCCCAATGACAACAAACAAACATATCAATCTAGCTGAAAACGACCTAACGTTTTTTTTTCTTTTCTCTTTTTCAAGCAAAACAGAGAACCAATGGCCCAAAAATATAAACATAAGAAACTAAAACAGCCAATCTTGTCCTAAGAATTTCTTAACTATGTACTTAACCAAAATAAATTACAGTCCAGCCTCTTAACCATGAAAAGTATAATTAAGAAAATACATATTTGTCAGCCAAAAGGATTAAAAAAAAAAAAAACACGAAAATACATGTTTTAACCCTGAAAGATTAATCAGTCTCATATTGTTCAAGATAAAGACCAGACATTTTTATTTTAAAATCAGTGAGTGACTAAAATCATTTTTTATTTTTCTTCTTGATTTTAGTATTTTTTTTAATTCTAAATCAATTCTAGTTTATTTATTACGTTTTTGTCACCAAAAAATAGTTTATCTATTAAGCTTTGAAGTTAAAAAGATAAAAGGAACCACAGTCTACATATAAGGCTCCAAGAAGGCAATGCTTAGAATTGAAATGATGGGGTAGAACCCAAATACAAATATTCCAGAACATCCAATAATGCAAAATAAAAAATTCAAAAAGAAAGAAAATAATAATAAAAAAACACTTATGATTTTCTTATAATACCAAAACCTAATCACAAACAAAATCAAAATAGTTGATATATATATATATATATATATATATATATA
>JASCZI010273500.1:0-13204 GCA_036250425.1 Stylosanthes scabra | reverse complement strand
TATATATATATATATATATATATATATATATATAATACATTATCTTGAAAACACTAAAAAAGGTTATATAAGAATGTTTAATTGAAAATGAAAGAAAGCTTTATTTATTTTTATATATAAAATACTATGTCTCCTTACACATTATTTAGAAAAAAAATATTTTTTAGTAGATTAGGTGTACGTGAAGATCACTCCAATGTAAATTCTATATCTCATCAAATGATAAATATTGCATTAAAATATTGGATATATAAGAACAAATCAATCTGCTTATGATGCTTTTATAGAAAAGGGAAAAACTAATTAATCAAAACATTTGTCCATGTAATAATTTGCAGAACATGTTTGGTGCTGGAACAGAGACATCAGCAGTCACAATAGAATGGGCCTTATCCGAGTTAATAAACCACCCAGAAATTATCCTAAAAGCAAGAGAAGAAATTGATACAGTAATTGGCAAGAACAGATTGGTAGAGGAATCAGACATTCAAAACCTTCCCTATCTTCAATCCATAGTAAAAGAAACACTGAGGCTTCACCCAACTGGGCCCTTAATAGTGAGACAATCAACAGAAGATTGCAATGTTAATGGATACCATATTCCATCAAAAGCCACTGTGTTTGTGAATGTTTGGGCAATTGGAAGGGACCCAAGTTACTGGAAGGAGCCACATGAGTTCAAGCCAGAGAGGTTCATGAATGAAGAGGGAGAGAGTGTGTTGGATTTGAAGGGACAGAATTTTGAGTTGCTGTCATTTGGTGCTGGGAGGAGGAGTTGTCCTGGTGCTGCTTTGGCTTTGAATGTTATTCCTACTACATTGGCTGCTATGATTCAGTGCTTTGAATGGAAGGTTAGGGTTAATGGTGATGAAGATGGGAATTATAATATTGGAATTGTTGATATGGAGGAAAGGCCTGGAATGACACTTCCTAGGGCACATCCATTGTTGTGCATTCCTGTGGTTTGAGTGTGTCCTTTTGTGTGAAGAGTTAGTATATGTACATCATGCAAAATATGGATATGACTTGTGATCTATTTGATTAGGTATATTCACTTGCGAAATACTCAGGTGAAAGACGTATTTTCGTGCAAATCACGTTTTAAATAGTTAGATAAGTTAATATATTTTATTAAATAAATTGTTTAAAATGTGATTTTTATATGAAAATGTCTTTACGTAAATATTTTCTTATTTAATTATGGTGGAGACTCAGAAATAAATAAATGTTTTTGTATAAAATTAATAATTAAAAATTATTAAATAATTTAATATATTTAATTAAATTAATATTTAATAATTTTTAACTATTAATTTTAGAACTCATGTGATTCTCTTTTTTTACTTTTTACCATTTAGTTTTTGTGTCTTACTTAATGGTGAATAAAGTATGTGTGGATGTACCTAAGATGTTAAAGAAATTGTGAAATGAAGTCCGGTGTGCAATAAAATAGAGTTAAATATGCTCATCTCGTGTTAGCCAAGGAGTAAGTTAAAACAAAGAATAATACTGTGATTTGAACATTTGTTTCTTATTTATTTCAATATAATAGAACCTCTATTAAATTGGTTCTTCCTAAGAAATTGTTAATTTCAAATTGAACGGGAGATAATATTGATCTGCTTACAATCAAATAATCATTATTAATCACTAAAATAAGACAATTGAAATTTTAGAGGCCAATTTAAAATTTAACTCAAACATCCATCATTATTAATCATTAGTCATCATGTATAAAAATACATTTATACATTACTTTAATTATCTGTATTACAGATTTTATAGTAGATTTGTTATCGTGCTAGCTAGTTGTTAATAATTTAGTTGGACAAATATCTTAATCAATATATAAAAAGATGAATACTTAAATACAGTCGATTTCATATAAAATTGTATTTATAAATTATTAGTTTATTTGATATATTTAACTAAATTATGATCTAATAGTTTTAAAATGATAACCTTATATATAGTTATATTTAACTAAATTATGATCTAATAGTTTTAAAATGATAACCTTATATATAGTTAACTACATTTGGGTTTTCACCGTGTAAAAAATACATAATGATTGATTTTTAGTTTGTAAAATTTTGAAAAGGGTTATGTTAGAAAATATGAAATTGGCTAATTTACTCAACTACCCCTGTTATCAAAACTTATTCTCGAAATACCCTTATTTTGAAACCATTGACTCATATACTACTCATGTTTAGCCATAGTGGCAGTTGACCTTTTCTTTTGACTGTTGACTAGGAGGCGCTTTCCACCTGGAGGCGTGGATGCGAAAAGCGCATCTTTCATTGAAGACGCTAACACGTTAGACGCCTCCCTAATGAAAGCAACAAACGAAAAGGCGTCACGTGGACAAAGGCAATATATTAAATGTAATAAAAGGGGTGCCTTTACGTTTATTGCTTTCGTCCACGTGGTGCCTTTTTCCTTTATTGCTTTCATTAGGGAGGTGTCTAACGTGTCAGCGTCTTCAATGAAAGGGGTGCTTTCCGCATCCACGCCTCCAGGTGGAAAGCGCCTAGCAGCTGCCACCATGGCAAAACAAGGGTAGATGAGTCAATTATTTCAAAACAAGAGTATTTTGAGAATAAGTTTTGAAAACAGGGATAGTTGAGTAAATTAGCCTAAAATATGCTTTTATAGAAAAATAATTAATATAAATTTCAATGATAAAATATAAATAAATTGTTATATAAATTGTAAAATGGTAAATTTAAGAATTTATTTGTAGGAGTTGATTATGAGAGATTATAAAATTCTGATTACTACTTATAGGGACTTACAAATGTATAGAGCTCTATTTTAAAAATACGTGATTATATAATTAATCAAGTTTATATCGGGTTAGGAGTTATAGTTTAGAATTTAGTGTTTAGGGTATAGATTTTAAGATTTAAAGTCATTATAACAATTTAACATGACCTATCATAATTTTACTTTATTTAAATATTAAAACATTGAATAAATTAATTAACAGATAGATTAACAATTTGATATTCAGTTATTACAATTTTTTCTAATATATATTTAATAGATTATTTAAGACAATAATTATATTATTTTTATTTAATCTAAATAAAAAACAATTAAAGAAAATTTTTACCCGCACATCTCGCGGGCATTACGCTAGTCTAGTTAATAATTAAGGATATTTGGCTACTAAACTTTTTTTCTTCTTTCAAATATTAAGAACCTCGTGGAACTTATTATATTGGTGCATGTTATGCTGAATAATTAAAATAATAAAAAAGATGAAAATTTATTTTCATAGATAGATAAATTTTATCTAAGAAAATGTATTGTTTTATTTTTAATTTTTTAAAAAAATAAATTTACACGTATCTCTATTCTCTTCACTCAAGTATCTCTCCATCCTAGAATTTTTTAAACAAAAATTATGAATTATTTTAGAGATATTAAAACTAAAATAACTCTTATTCACAGGAATTAAAATATAAAATCATAAGATTACTTATCTTGCATGAAAGTGATGAATTCTCTAATTCATCTATATATATTTGAATTCCGTCCGAATTAATAAATCTCTTTTCCCCTTCTTGTTTCTTAACTACTTATAACTTGTAAGTGGTCGTGTAGTGCATGAACCATTCAATTTTTTCCTTTACTACTTCTTGTTTCTTTTCTGCGTACCTCATGTGGTCCTTTATTTCATCGGTACATGATGTGGTCCTGTATGTGTATATGTCATCATATATGAAAACAATAAATTAAGTTTTATATTAGTACTTGTAGTCGATAACAACATAATATAAATAAATCATTATTATTGTTGTTGTTTAATTTGTTCACCAATAACTAAGGTCTTAGGTCTTGGGGGCTAGCCTTTATGAGAGAATGGTGATGACTTTCAATGCAATTGACAACTTCATGAGTTAGATGGGGCTAATCAAGTTTGGTAGAATCACACCCATTATTAAACAGATAGAGTAGCATGTTTATTGGTTAAAGGTTTGATCGGGGTTGAACTAGATCGATTTATTTAAATATATAATAAAATCATTTAAAATATAATACTATTAAATTTTTTAAAATTATTTGTTTTTTTCATTAAAAATCGATCAATATAATCGATTTATAGAATAATCGCCTATTCAACTGATTTTTTTTCTAATGGATTTATACTAGAATTAGATTAGATAGAGAATCGATTCTCGATTTTTTATATGCATATATTAGCTTAATTTAGAAGCTCATTGCTTTAATTTACAGTTGAGTCTCTAATTTGCACACAGAATTTGTTGAAGACTCAAGAGAGAACAACTGATTTGATGTAAGAACTTGAGGAACAAGAAAAACTTGAACTAGGTAAATTTTTATTAAAATCTCATTTATTTTTAATTCTTGTAAACCAGATTTGGTTGTTTGAAGTTACTAATATGTTTCTTGTTATTATTTGCTGTAAATTCAGAACTTTCTAAATTGTCAATTTCAAATGAATCGGGTAGAATTCCTAGTATTTACAACACTTTGAGATAAACATTCTGTTTTTTTTTTAATTATACATTTATGGAACTTGGATTTTTTTTATTTTATTTTGATGTGTTTATCTGTTTAGTCAGAGAACAACTTAATAACTATGGCCTATGGAACTTGAGTTTTTTTAATTTATTTTAAGAGTTTATTTTGGTTTTTTACACTTCTCTTTAGCTATTTTTTATTTTATTTTTTTTCAAATTGTCTATTGATCGAGTACTTATTTATCCGAATCGAATCAACCCGTATTTAATCGGATTGGTTTGGTTCGAGTCCATACGAGAAGAAATGACAAAACCGAACCAAACCGAACCAATTACAAACTAATTGATTCGATTCTCATTTACCCCAAATTCGAACCAACTCGACCCGTGAACACCCCTAATTATCCAAAGTTAAGCATTGATAGTTGACTTAAATCCATCCAACGTTTTGTCCCCAACAAAAAAAAAAATCCATCCAACGTTAAACATCCATGAATATAATCCATCCAAGACAGTATTATACTATCAATCATTTTTAAATATATTCAGTATTGTCTTGATGATCACAAAATAGTCACAAGGTAATGAAAGGGTACAATAATTAGTAATAATGATAGAATACGATAATTATATGTTTTTTCACAAAATTATTTATATACATTTTAATTATTATTTGTAGTCCTGTATATATTGATAATTTTTAAAATATATGCACATCCTAGTTTGGTCCCGGCCGCGGGGACCAAGAAAGCTTGCATGTACTTTAATTTTATATTATATTATTTGAGATCAGTATTATATCGATGCATTATTCATCATATGATGATGATTTGCTCATAATTTATTGTTTTAAAAACATAAAAGTTTGGTGTTTATATACCATCATGATTAAACTTTTATGACACTCTAATATAGCTACCCTTGGTGGTCCATCGGATTGAAGGAGTAGTTAATTGTGTTTGATATCTTTGTCCTCATGTTTATATGATTGTTGTCGTTAAAATTTAAACAATCTTATCTAACAATGGGCCAATTAGCTCAAATGATATTTATATATTTTTTTAATAAAGATATTGAGTTCGAGTTTCTCTCCTAACATATATTTAGCAAAAATAAAAAACCTTATCCAAGGTGGGTGGTACGTGCAGTGAAACATAATCTATTCGGTTGCTTTGAAAATTTCATGTTTTCTAACATAACCCGTTTTAAAATTTTGGTATACAAACTAAAAGTATTCATGATGTATTTTTTTAGAACAATGATAGGTAAATAATAAAAATTTAGTCAATATTAGCCAATAATTTAAATTCAATGTTTTATTTTTCTAGATATTTGATATTCTGTTTTTAAAAAATATAAAATTGACTGATGATTATTTTAGGTTTCGCATGTTTTATGACTTTCATTTTAGTTGATTTGTTGGTTAAAAAATTATTAATTATCTATATTTTTTATATATTAACAATCAGCACAATAATAAATCTGCTATAAAATCTGTAACACAGATAATTAAAGTAATTTATAAATGTATTTTTATACATGGTGACTAATGATTATTAATGTTTGAGTCAAATTCTACGTCGGTACCTAAAATTTCACTTGTTTTATTTTAGATTAGAAAAGTTTTAATTAAGGAGATAAATATTATCTCCGGTTCAATTTGATATGAACAACAATTTCTTAGGAAGAACCAATTTAGAAGTTCTATTATATTGAAATAAATAAAGAAAATAAATGTTCAAATCACAGTATTATGTTAGCAGTTAGTGATTTAGTGTTAGCATCATATTAGTTATGCTAGAGTTAGTTTACTTGCTGTATAAGTTAACTGTAGTTGGGCAGTTAGATCTATGGTTAAATCAGTTACATTGGTTACTGCAATGTTAGTTAGTTAGTTACTAATGTATGTATATATATCTCAATTACAATCAATGATCAAGCAATGATTCATCTCTCTCATTTCTGAGTTCACATGTCACAGAGTTCTTTCATCTAACATGGTATCAGTAGATATTCATGAAGCTTCCGCATCAACCTTTCTCTTCTCTTTGATCCTATTCTTCTCTAATCTTCTCTTCTTCTCAATCTTCTTCCCTTTCTTTCTCCTCTTTCTTAGGCTCACACGACAGAGTTTGATGAGATTTGTTTGCTTCATCTCCAATTTCATCACGGTGTAAGCAACATTTCCGATCAACGAGCTTGAGAAAGAAGTTCTGAATCTTTTTCTCTTCAAAGATTCATGGATCAACCTGTGATATCTTCTTCGGTGACTTCACCAGTGCCAGCAACACAATTTGCAGCAATCGATCCCTATCAGATCTCATCTCATGATCAACCTGGCCTCATATTAGTCACTCAACACCTTGCTGAGGACAATTATCACTCATGGAGTCGAGCCATGAAGAAGGCCTTGAACGCTAAGCGTAAGCTTGGTTTCATCACTGGTGTTGTTCCCCAACCAGATCCAACCACAGAGCCAGAGAAATTTGAAGCTTGGCAATGTGTGAATGATGTTGTTAGCACTTGGATCTTAAATTCAGTCTCCAAAGAAATCGTCACCTCTCTTGTATACACAAATTCAGCAGCTGAATTGTGGAATGATTTGAAGGAGCGTTTCCAGCATGGTAATGGTCCACGCGTGTTTGAGCTGAAGCGTGAACTCATGAACCTTTATCAAGGAACCATGAATGTATCCAAGTACTTCACGAAGATCAAGGTACTTTGGGAGGAGCTGAATTCTTATCGTCCTATTCAATGCAATTGTGGAGATGCTCGAGCAATGCACGAGTTCCTCCAAGCTGAATATGTCCATTGTTTCTTAATGGGACTGGACGATTCTTTTTCTCAAATCTGTGGTCAAATCTTGCTCATGGAGCCACTACCTGCCATTAACAAGGTTCTTGCCTTGATCACACAAGAGGAGAAACACAAATCCTTAGGAGCAGGTTCTTCTTCCTCTTCTAATCAGGTAGCTTTCTATGCAAGAAACCAACCTCAACAAGCACAACAAGGCAAAGGCAGAGTCACGAGCAAGAAAGACAAGCCCCTTTGTTCTCACTGTGGAATTCTTGGACACTCAGTGGATAAGTGTTACAAGATCCATGGCTATCCTCCAAATTATGGCAAGGGAAAGAACACCAAGCCGTCTATGAATCAGGTCTCGGCACAGCCTAGTCAGGAGGGATCCATGCTGAATCTGTCACCATCTCAGGTGCAGCAGCTCATCAACTTGCTGAATACTCATCAGACTCAAGAAATTCCATCGAGTTCTGATATGGAAGTAACCACACCAGCAGGTATCATTCTAAACACATCAATGTCAAGGTCAATTATGCCTAAGAAATCTTGGATTCTAGATAGTGGAGCTATAATTCACATTGCATCTGATCTGTCATTGTTCTCCAAAATACACTCTTCCAGGAAATTTTCAATTTCTTTACCCAAATGGTCAAGTATTCTCTGCAACTACTATAGGATCTATCATTCTTAATGACTATATTTCTCTGTCCAATGTCCTATATGTGCTTGAATTTATGTCAATTTACTATCAGTTAGTTCCTTCTTAGTTAATACTGATACAACTATCATTATTGGCTCTAACTCATTCATAATTCAGTACAGCAAATCCATGAAGACGATTGGGAAGGGTGACTTGCATCAAGGACTTTACATCCTGCAAGAAGATTCCCTAACCAATTCTGCCCAGTTACATTATGATTTTCTTATAGTTTCAATAAATTTGTGTGAGTCTAGCCTATGGCATTCTCAACTAGGCCATGTATCAACCAAAGTTCTTCACCATTTAGATAAATTTCTGAATTTAGAACAGTCATCACATACAAATACTTGTGAAGAACTTTGGTTGATGGGAAGATTTTCTACAGGATAGAGGCGTTCTACATTAATTCTCCTGCCCACACAGACCACAACATAATGCAGTGGTGGAAAGAAAGCACCAACATCTGCTAAATGTGGCAAGAGCACTTTATTTCCAATCCAAAGTTCCCATCTCCTTTTGGGGAGAATGTGTGATCACTTCAGCTTTTCTAATCAATCGAACTCCAAGCTCAGTACTTAAGTTCAAGTCTCCATTTGAGTGTTTATTTGGATAAACTCTAACTTACACAGCATTGAAGAATTTTGGTTGCCTAGCCTATGCAGCTACTTCTACAGCTCATAGAACCAAATTCTGTCCAAGATCAGATCCATCAGTATTTCTTGGTTACCCTATTGGCTACAAGGGATACAAACTATATAATCTCAGAACCAGGCAGTTCTTTGTCTCTAAAGATGTAGTGTTTCATGAAAATATCATGCCATTTTGCTCCTCTACTCACTACAGACACATGATGATATCTTCTTTGATTTTGTCCTACCCAAACCTGCTACAGACATTCCTTTAACCACAGCTACAACACCACAACCACAAGCCCAATCTTCTTCCTCTCATGATCATTCAGAACCAACTACACACACATCTCCAACCATAACCCCTTTACCTCCAACCAGAAAATCTACCAGAACTGTCACCCAACCTACTTATCTCAAGGATTATGTCTGTCACACTACCCCTTACCCAATTTCAAACTACATCAGCTCTCACAAACTCAACCTCACCTATCACCATTGTATAGCAAATGCTAATGCTATCCCTGAACCTCAGTTTTATCACCAAGCTGTCAAGTTTCAGGAATGGAGACAAGCCATGAAAGAGGAGCTTGATGCCTTAGAAGATAATCACACATGGGAACTTGTTCAACTACCAAAGGATAAACATCCTATTGGCTGCAAATGGGTGTATAAAGCCAAGATGAAAGCTGAAGGAACCTTAGAAAGGGATACACACAACAAGCTGGGATTGATTTTAGGGACACATTTAGTCTAGTGGTTAAAATCACCATTGTTAGAGTTCTGCTTACCATTACAGCTGTAAAACAGTGGAGTTTACTTCAATTAGATGTCGACAATGACTTCTTAAATGGTGAATTGGATGAAGAAGTGTATATGGATATTCCATTAGGACATCCTCTGAGAAACAAGGGACTTGTTTGTAGACACACTAGATCCCTTTATGATTTGAAACAAGCATCAAGGCAATAGTTTAACAAGTTCTGCTCAACACTACTACAGCATGGGTTCAGACAGTGCAAGCAGGATTACTCTTTATTCTGTCTTGGAGAAGGAGATTTGACAACATATCTCATTGTCTATGTAGATGACATCATCATTGCTGGCCCAAGACAAGAATTCGTGGATCAAGTGAAACTTCAATTGCAAGCTATTTTCAAACTTAAGATTCTTGGTGATTTGAAGTTCTTTCTTAGTCTTGAGTTAGCAAGATCACAAAAAGGTATCTCACTCACTCAGAGGAAATACATTATTTCTCTTCTTGAAGACACAGGATTTCTGGATTGCAAACCTGCTTCTTCACCCATGGAGGCAAATCTGAAACTGCGTGCTGCTGAAGGAGAGCCCGTTCCTGATGCTTCAGCCTATGGACGACTAGTTGGCAGATTGATGTATCTAACTATTTCTAGGCCTGATATCACCTTTGCATTGGTTAAATTGGCTCAGTACATGTCTGATCCAAGGATTCCTCACCTAAATGTTGTGCATCATGTCTTGAGGTACTTGAAGGCAGCTCCTGGACAGGGACTATTATTCTCCTCTTCTTCAAAATTCAATATCTCCATGTATGCTGATGCAGATTGGGGAAGTTGTTTAGACACCAGACTCTCCACCATTGGTTATTGCACCTTTTTGGGTGATTCCCTCATCTCTTGGAAGAGCAAGAAGCAGAATGTTGTCTCTCGAAGCTCTATTGAGGCTGGATATCGAGCTTTAGCTAATGCATCTTGTGAGATTGTTGCAATTATAGCTCTTCTCAAGTTTATGCACATTGAAGTCAAATCGGGCATGCTATTCTGTGATAATCTTTCTGCAATACAGATGGCCACCAATCCTACATTGCACGAGAGATCTAAACACATCGAGATTGACTGCCACTTCATTCGAGATAAGGTTGCAGATGGCATAGTCAAGCTTGTCCATGTCCCAAGCAAGCATCAGTTAGCAGATTTATTGACCAAGGCTCTTCCTGCCCCTCAGTTTCGTTTTCTCATGGCCAAGTTAGGCACATACAATCTGTATGCTCCAACTTGAGGAAGGATGTTAGCAGTTAGTGATAGCAGTTAGTGTTAGCATCAGATTAGTTATGCTAGAGTTAGTTTACTTGCTATATAAGTTAACTGTAGTTAGGCAGTTAGATCTATGGTTAAGTCAGTTATATTGGTTACTGCAATGTTAGTTAGTTAGTTACTGATGTATGTATATATATCTGAGTTACAATCAATGATCAATTAATGATTCATCTCTCTCATTTCTGAGTTCACATGTCACAGAGTTCTCTCATCTAACAAATTATTCTTTGTTTTAACTTTCTCTTTGGCTAACACGAGATGAGCATATTGAACTCTATTTTAAAGCACATAGGACTACATTTCACAATTTCTTTAAGATCTTAGGTACATCCACACGTCCTTTAACAAAGAAACTAAATGGTAAAAAAAAAATTCACATAAGTTCTAAAATTAATAGTTAAAAATTATTAATTTTATACAAAGATAACTATTTCTAATTTTCTATCGTAATTAAATAGAAAAATACTCACATAAATATATTTTCATGTGAAAATCATAGTTTAAACTGTTAGATGACTTAATTAAACATATTTAATAAAATATAGCAACTTATCTAACTATCCAAAATACAATTTTTACACAAAGTGAATTTCTCCCAAGTAAATATACCTAATCAAATAGATCACAATTCACAACACATCCATATTTTGCATCATGTAAATACAACCTCTTCACACAAAAGGACACATTCTAACCACAGGAATGCACAACAATGGATGTGCCCTAGGAAGTGTCATTCCAGCCCTTTCCTCCATATCAACAATTCCACCATTAACCCTAACCTTCCATTCAAAGCATTGAATCATAGCAGCCAATGTAGTAGGAACAACATTCAAAGCCAAAGCAGCACCAGGGCAACTCCTCCTCCCAGCACCAAATGACAGCAACTCAAAATTCTGTCCCTTCAAATCCAACACACTCTCTCCCTCTTCATTCATGAACCTCTCTGGCTTGAACTCAAGTGGCTCCTTCCAGTAACTTGGGTCCCTCCCAATTGCCCAAACATTCACAAACACAGTGGCTTTTGATGGAATATGGTATCCATTAACATTGCAATCTTCTGTTGATTGTCTCACTATTAAGGGCCCAGTTGGGTGAAGCCTCAGTGTTTCTTTTACTATGGATTGAAGATAGGGAAGGTTTTGAATGTCTGATTCCTCTACCAACCTGTTCTTGCCAATTACTGTATCAATTTCTTCTCTTACTTTTAGCATAATTTTTGGGTGGTTTATTAACTCTGATAAGGCCCATTCTATTGTGACTGCTGATGTCTCTGTTCCAGCACCAAACATGTTCTGCAAATTAATTATTACATGGACAAATGTTTTGATTAATTAGTTTAATATAAAGCATGGTAAAGAGATTGATTTGTTCTTATGTATCCCTTATTTTAATGCAATATTTATCATTTGAAGAGATATAGTATTTTATATATAAAAATAATAATGCTACGGAACCAACGTTAGAGAGCCCATTATGAAGCCAATAATTAAGTTATCATCCAAAATTTATGAAAGTTATCATTCATAACTCATGTATTAATAATTAAATTATTTATCATTTAAAATTGATATAAATTATCATCCATAACTCATATTGGCTCCCTATTGATCATAATACGTTGCCTCTTTATTTTTTTTCTTCTAAATGTTTCTTTCTTTTTCAATGAAACGTTCTCCTATATATAATATAATTTAATTTAATATTTTCAAGATAATATATTATAATGTTTTACATATATTATTATATACTGTGTATTAAAAAAATATAACAAAATCAATAATACGTAATCAAATCAATTATTATAACGTTTTTTTGTCTTATCTTATCAATTATTATGTATTTGTATACATTTATAATATTTATTGACATGAACTTTTTAATTAAGTAGTCCACCACTAACAAGAATAATCAAACTTGTAATAAAAGATTAATCAAACTCATTATCAGTTTTATAATAAAAATAAATTATGAGATATTAAATACATACTTTTATATGTATTAACTATTTTTTGAAGGCCAATATTCACGTAATTTTGAATCTATAAAAGAAAAAAGGTGGAATCCACATAATTTTTACTTAATCCTACATTTATATGTTTTTGAAATGAAAAAATTAGGAAGCTAATGTATTGTGACCAATAGGGAGCCAATATGAGATATGAATGATAACTCATATAAATTTTAGATGATAACTTAATCATTAATATATTAATATATGATTTACGGTTGATAATTCATATAAATTTTGAATGATAACTTAATTATTAGCTCCTTAATAGACTTCCTAATGTTGATTCGCTAGCATTGTTATCTTGAAATTACACTATAGAGATATATAATAGAAATAAGAATATAACACTTTTTCTTGATAAAAATATCTATTACTTACCATAATGAAGGCTTTAATATTTTCTCTAGTTAATCTAATCTCAGAACTTTGATCAGCATAGATATCAAGCAAAATATCTAGCAAATCCTTTAGAGCTTGTTCATCATCTCCATTATTGT
>JASCZI010273499.1:1088-13213 GCA_036250425.1 Stylosanthes scabra | reverse complement strand
AGGATGAATTCACAAGGATACTCATTCACTAGCTATTTATGTGAGTTTATGTTGATAAAACCTCTAATTTAAGTACAAAATAAACCATCAAAATAAGGTTTATCAACCATCAATGATTTGAAGGGAATTAGTCCCTCTGTTTGTATGCACAAGATTCTGATGGAAGAGAACTCGAAGCCTGTAGTGCAACCACAGAGAATATTGAACCTTGTCATGAAGGAAGTAGTGCAAAAAGAAGTGATGAAGTTTTAGGATGCTGGCATTATCTATCCCATCTCTGATAGCTCATGGGTTAGTCCGGTTCAAGTGGTTGCCAAGAAAGGTGGGACGACTGTGATTACTAATGAGAAGAATGAATTGATTCCCACAAGAACAGTAACTGGTTGGCGTATGTGCATTGACTATCGAAGATTGAATGATGCCACAAGTAAATATCACTTTCCCTTGCCCTTCATTGATCAGGTGTTAGAGAGATTGGCCGGTCATGCCTTTTACTGCTTCTTGGATTGCTATTCTGGGTATAATCAGATTATAGTGAACCCCGCAGATCAAGAGAAGACAACTTTCACTTGTTCCTTTGGTGTGTTTGCATATAGGCGGATAACGTTTGGTCTCTGTAATGCATCGGCCACATTTCAAAGGTGTATGCTTTTTATCTTCTCTGATATGGTTGAGAAATTCATTGAGGTTTTCATAGATGATTTTTCTGTGTTTGGGGATTCTTTTGATGAGTGCTTGCATCATCTATCCTTAGTTCTGAGAAGGTACCAAGAAACAAACCTCGTTTTGAATTGGGAAAAGTGTCATTTTATGGTAAATGGAGGTATTGTTCTTGGCCACCAAGTCTCGAACAAGGGAACAGAAGTTGACAAGGCCAAAGTGGAGGTAATTGAGAAATTACCCCCACTTGTGAATGTCAAAGCTGTGAGAAGTTTCTTAGGACATGCTGGTTTTTACAGACAATTTATCAAGGATTTTTCTAAGATTGCCAAACCCTTGAGCAATCTGTTGGTGTCTAACACCCCCTTTGATTTCAACCAAGATTGTTTGCATGCCTTTGAAACTCTCAAAGCTAGACTTATAACTGCCCCCATTATCTCTTCCCATGATTGGTTTTTGCCTTTTGAGCTAATGTGTGAAGCTAGTGATTTTGTAGTAGGTGCAATATTGGGACATAGGAAGGATAAGCTGCTGCATGTTATTTACTATGCTAGCAAGGTTCTTAATGAAGCTCAAAAGAACTATACTACTACTGAGAAGGAGCTATTAGCAGTTGTCTTTGCATTTGATAAGTTTAGATCGTATCTGATAGGGTCTAAAGTTAATGTTTACACTAACCATGCTGCTTTAAAGTTTCTTTTGTCTAAGCAGGATGCAAAGCCAAGGCTTATTAGATGGGTGCTGCTATTACAAGAGTTTGACATTTAGATCAAGGACAAAAAGGGAACTAAGAATCCGGTTGCGGATCACTTATCTCATATTGAGCAGCTCAAGCAGACACTTCCTTTTCCTCCCGTTAATGAGAAATTTCCAGATGAACAACTTTTCTTGATTCACAAGACATCATGGTTTGCTAACATGGCTAATTATAAAGCCGAAAAGGTTGTTCCAAAGGAGCTCTCTCCTCATCAACAAAAGAAGCTGATTCATGATGCTAGATATTTTCTGTGGGATGATCCGTACCTTTTTAAAAGGTGTTCTGATGGGATCATAAGGAGGACACTAATTCTGTTCTGTGGCATTGCCATGGTTCGGAATATGGTGGACATTTTAGTGGTGACCGAACCGTGGTCAAGGTCCTTCAATGTGGTCTTTATTGGCCAACTATCTTCAAGGAATCTCATTCTTTTTTCAAGAGTTGTAATCAGTGTCAGCGGACTGGTAATATATCAAGAAGACAAGAGATGCCACAAAACTTCATTCTGGAAGTTGAGATTTTTGATGTTTGGGGTATTGATTTCATGGGACCATTCCCATCTTCTTATTCCTATCTATATATTTTGGTTGCTGTGGATTATGTGTCTAAGTGGGTTGAAGCTATAGTATCACCAATCAATGATTCGCGTGTGGTGATCAACTTTCTGAAGAAGCACATTTTTTGTAGATTTGGTGTGTCTAGAACTCTGATTAGTGATGGTGGCACTCACTTATGCAACAAGCATTTAGAGGGTCTTCTACAGAAATATGGTGTAAAGCACAAGGTGTCCACACCATATCATCCTCAGACTAGTGGCCAAGTTGAAGTATCTAATAGAGAGTTGAAGAGGATTCTGGAAAAGACTGTGGGTGTTTTAAGGAAAGATTGGTCAAGGAAGATTGATGATGCTCTTTGGGCCTACAGAACAACATTCAAGACTCCCATTGGGATGTCACCTTATCAGCTGTTGTATGGAAAATCCTGTCACTTACCCGTAGAGTTAAAACACAAGGCTTATTGGGATCTCAAGGTTTTGAATTTTGATTAACAAGCTGCAGGGGACAACTGACTTCTACAACTTAATGAGCTGGATGAATTCAGAACCGAGGCATACACTGATTCTAAGCTCTACAAGGAGAAGACCAAAAATGGCATGATATGAGGATTCAGCGGAGAGTGATTGAACCTGGATAGAAGGTGATTCTGTATAATTCAAGACTGAAACTCTTTCCCGGAAAACTGAAGTCAAGATGTTCCATACCTTTCTCTGTTATCAAGGTTTCTCCATACGATCATGTTGAGATTCAAAATGACAAGGATGGAGGAAGGTTCACTGTCAATGGTCAAAGGTTGAAGGAGTATCTTGGTGGCGAGGTGGATCGTCAGAAATCCACCAAAAACCTCACTTGAGGTGGTTCAGTGTCAAGCTAATAACGATGAAAGAGCGCTTGGTGGGAGGCAACCCATCCAACATATCCTTTTTAGTAGTAGATTTTCTTTTCTGATTTTTCTGTTAGTAAACTAGGAGGTTGTAAATTCTGACAATGTCACATAAGCTTCTGCAGGTTGATGAGTTGGTAATTAGTGCTTAACTATGTGCATTATGATAGTGATGTTGTTGTGAGTTAATAGAGATTCCTGTTCTGTTAAAATCATGGCATATTGCAGGGAAATTAGTTGGTTGTTGAGGTTTGAGTAACTAGCAGAGATGTTTTGTTCTACTAAATTACAGAAGATAGAGAAGTGTTTACTTGGGTTGCATCACCACATTTGCATTGCATTATTCATATTGCATCATCATATAGTCAGTACATTGATGTCCCCATTCTTATTTATTTACTAATACATTCTGCATTAACTTAACCACTAAGTTTGGTGTTGTGACCCTCATACATTCATATATCTCATGCATTTTCCATAAACCTTTTCATACATTTATGCATCTCATGCATTTTCCATAAAAAAGAGGGGCTTGGCCCTGCCACGCCTAGGCGTGCCCCCCTTACCAGCTCACCCCTCTACACACACACACATACCTCCACGCCTAGGTGAGGGTAATGGCACGCCTAGGCATGCCCTCTTTGACACACCCATGCACATCACTCACCTCCCACACTCACACTTGAAACACATACCCCAACTCTCACCCTTGCACCCACGCCTAGGCTTGATGCACTAGGCCACTATACAACCCCACACACCTAGCACGTAAGCCCACACCGAGCCTCATGCCCTCCCCTTCCATCTTGTCCCACACTCATGCCTAGGCGTGCCTTCCTCCACCCCCGAGCTCTCCCCCTCACGTTGCCATGCACTATGCCCACCCACGCCTAGGCTTGAGCTTGTCAAGCTTAGGCGTGGCACCCTTAGCCCAACATGCACATCTAACGTCCCTTGTAGCCACACCGAGCCCCCTCCCCCCTTCATGTCCTTCACCCACGCCTAGGCTTGCTACTCTTTGCCCCATTTTCCCCCAACGTCCATGCAACCCACCCACGTCTAGGCGTGCTCAAAACACGCCTAAGCGTAGCCGCTCATAACCCTTCCCCAACTCGTATCTGAGTCCCCCCACCACACATACATCACCATACCCCTTTCCCAAGCCCATCCAACCCCTTCCCGTGTCCAGAGGCCAACACACCCCACCATACATCCTCGTGCAACTCGTGGCTCCATGCCCGTGACCACCCTTTTGGCACCTAGCCTTCACACACTTCACTCCACATCTCCCTCTATACACACTTGCACCCACTCACTCTCTGCACTATGCTCAGCCACATCTTTATTTTTGTCTTCATCCTTCACATGCATTCACTCATTGCATACTCTGCATCCCTTGTCCCCCATGCATCCTGCATCTTCCCATATGCTCTTCCCTTGCATAACCGTACCATTTCCCCCCTTCCCCATACACTCACTCACGAGACCACAACCCTTTTTCCCAAGCCAAACCCGTGACCACCATCCCTTGTTTGCTAGCCTTCCATGATTCCCACCACTCACCCCTCTACCACTTCCCCGTGATCACAACACTACACAATCACCCTCTTAACTCCACTATAAATAAACCCAACCCACATTCCTTCCTTCATCCCATCTTCAGTATACACCACCCACCTTATTCTTTAACTTCTAATACCCACATACACTATCTTTCCCGTAGCCCAAACGTATCTACTCCCACTCCTCCCATTCCTCATCCCACTCATCCACCCGTAGCCACCATCACAATTCCCACCTTCCTCCAACCACATTCCTGTAACCACTACCCGTCCCTGTCCTACATCCATCCTCTTCCATTCCCATAACCACTACCCCTTTTTTCCCTCATCATTTTTGCACTCATTTTATTCAACCCGTGCTCACTATAATCATTCTTCACTTTCTCTGTTTTTTCTTCTTGTTGCTTAGGGACAAGCAACAGTCTAAGCTTGGTATTGGATGCTCATTCTTCACTTTCTTCATATCCAACGATATGGTTTCTACATCAATCAAGAGAAGAAGAGGAAAAGAACCCGCTGATGAATATGACACACACATATTCAAGTCCAAGTATCACACACATATTCAAGTCCAAGTATCATCAAGATATGTTTGAAGCTCATGTAGCCACCAAACCAATCATTCCTGAGATCAGATTTCACCTAGCTAGAGAGAAATATCTTGAAATTCGAGCTCAAATTGATCTTAGAGGCTGGGAAGAACTATGCAGGCCACCCACTGAAGTCAAATGCTTGCTTGTCCGAGAGTTCTATGCCAATGCTTACCCGAGACCAAAAGAGAGAAGAAACCAATGCCCTTACATAAGCTATGTAAGGGGAGTAAAAGTGGACTACAGTGAATAAGCTATCAAAAAAGTGTTGGAAATAGGGCCTAGACTTGAGGACATGGATAGCTACAGATGGTGCATAGATAATGATCCAAGGCTAGATGAAGTAATCCAAGCCATATGTGTTCAGGGTGCAAGATGGAAGATGGGAGCTAATTAGAAACCTTTACACCTGAAAAGGCGTGATTTGCATCCATTGCCTAGAGGATGGCACGAATTCATTGTTCATAATATCATGCCATATGGGAATAAATCAGAAGTTACTATCAACAGAGCTGTCCTCATCCATTTAACCATGATAGGAGAGGATGTGAGGGCAAAGAAATACATTGCTCAGATTATGTCTGAGATTGCAGAAAACCTCCCACATGAGAAACCTAATCTAGCCTTTCCGGTGTTATCCATCGACTCTGCAAAGCTGTAGGAGCACCTATAAACACCGTAGAGTCTGACACCGTGATTACTCTGGCAAAACCAATTGACAGCCACTTTGATGGAAAGAGTGAGGGGACCATACCAACCTCCTCATCAACCACCTCAAGGAGAAAATGATCAAGAACAACACGCTGAATATGCTGCTCATGTCCCTCAAGGATTCCCCAAACTGCAAGGATACGGATGGGGGCAGCTACAACAAGATATGGCCAGTCTTCGGTTGAACCAAACTGAATTCTTTGAGAGCATCCAAGCCCAACAAGTTAGATATGGGCAAGATCTTCACGAGTTAAAGGTCCTGCAACATGATATATGGGCGGATCAAACAAAGTTCTACCAAGATGTGAGGGCCATACAAGAACAACAACAACAACAACAGTACCAACAGCTTCAAGCGGATCAAGCCCATTTTCATAAGGAGTTCACAAATCACAAGAAGAATTTTTTAACTCACATGGGCAAGGTGAACAAGAGTTTAGAGGAACATCGAGCTAATATTACAAACTTAAACGCTATTCTCCTTCGCCATACAGTGGACTCTGAAGCTCAGAATATGTACACGAATTGGGGACTCCAACAAGGCATCCCAAGTCTTGCTCCCTGATAAACCCCATTTCGATGGGTTATTTCATATCATAAATTGACTAATTATCAACCTTTCACCACTTAAATACATAAGAAACAAGCATGTTTGCATTTAATCATTCCTTAGGGCAGTAAATATAATTATCTGCTATTTTAGCCAAATCTTACTCTATTTTAAACTGTTTCCCATTCCGCACGATGCCTTGATGTGTGCGTTCAAGTGTTTCAGGCTTTAACAGGCAAAGTTCGTAGCGGAAGTGGCTAAAGAGAGCACAAGGAACGACAAGATCGCAAAGAAAAGCTTGAAGGCCAAATCTAGAGCCTATGCGTACACACCAAAGGGGCCTATGCGTACGCATTGCCATGCCTTGGGCGTCACGTCCTAGCTGGAACAGACCATATGCGTACGTACCTAAAGGGCCTAAGCATACGCATCAGTGGCCAGATTTGTGCCTATAAATAGAGGAAGCCTTCACCATTTTTGGGGAGCCCTTTTCACCATTTCTTTAGTTTAGTTTAGGGTTCCATTAGTTTTCTTTCCATTTTCACTAGCCAAATAATTTACTGCTTTTATTCTCTGTTTTGCATACTGTTACTCTGTCAATTTTAATTTAGAATTATTCAATATTACTGTCGTTATTCTGCCCGTTTGTTTTTACTATTTTGCTATCATGTCTTGCTGTTATGCTGCCTGTTTAAATTTCGCAATTATTATTTCCGTATGTAGTGAGTAGTGACCATAGTGACTCGGCCATGGGGTGAAATGTACAAATGATCTTAGCTGCCGATCCCTAAGGGCAATGGATGGGAGGAACAAAGTTAATTTCGATGCTGTTAACGCTACGCCCCTGCCAGCAGTGTGGGGACCTTAAATGAGACAGACTCAATTTGGTGCAAAGTGCACTATTGGTGAGTTCTTCCTGGTGACGCGGGATTTACTCGAGTTCTGTTGAGACCTAGGTCCCCTGCTATTGTGTATGTCTAGGACATTCGGATAGGGGTTAACTTCGCCACCCTGTGGTAGTTAGTTTCCTTTAGGTGATAGTCCATCCAATCTGGGATCGGCAGTGCTCATAGGGACGTACAGTATTTCAACCCATGGCCGGGCACTCTTTAATCCATTGTTGTTTTTAATTTGTTTTCTTGCACTTAGTTCTTAACAACAAACTGCAACCAACCCTGATATTTTCTCAACAAAAGGCAAACCTCTGTTTCTGCTTCTTAGGGAGAAAGACCCGAGTCCAGTACTCGGTATTTTCAAACTTTGTTGCACTTCTGTGACACTTCTAAATTTGGGACCACAGCCCTGACAAGGTTGCACGCACCAAGTTTTTGGCGCCGTTGCCGGGGAAGCAGAAATGTGTGTCTATTTTTGGTTGATTGTGAATATGTGAATACTGTAAATATGATAGACTTTTAAATTTTCTTTAGTACTGTGGTTTTCTTTTTATTTTCTTTATGAATTGTTATTTGAATGTTAAGATCTCATTCAGACCCTGGCTTGTTGTTGTTCGATCATGAAATTGGACGAACTTTACGCCGAGCAAGGCAAGCCAGACGCCGAGCTAAACTTGCGAGGCTGGCATCAGATAACAATCCTTTTGACTAGTCTAACTCTGATTCTGACTCTGATACTCAAACTACTTCTTCTAATACAGGTACCTTCACCATGGGTGAAAGACTTACTCTTAAACAAATCGGAAGGGGCAAGCACTACGTTTGATAACCAGCCCAACCGATTTCCAGAACTCAATGCAAACTTCGAACTCAAATCTGGTCTGATAAATCTTCCTAAGTTCTATGGTAGGTCGGGCGAGGACTCGATTAAGCATATCAAGGATTTTGAAGTCATCTGCGCCACTACTAGAAGGACCGGTGGTGACGAAGATGCTGTTAAAGTATTCGCTTTGCCATTTTCCTTTAATGATAGAGCAAAGGACTGGTACTACACTCTACCTGCTGAAGTAACTTCTGATTGGGCATCATTCAAGAAGAGATTCTTGGAGAAGTACTTTTCACCCTCCAAAACAAATGCCATCCGTAAGGAAATCTCAAGAATTGCTCAGCTTCATGGGAAAACTCTGCACGAGTACTACGAGCAGTTCAAGAAGTTGCTCTCTTCATGCCCCCATCACTCTATCTCAGATTTCCTGCTTATCAATTACTTCTGTGAGGGAGTGACACCCACCGACAAGGCAATGATTGACGCCTCAAGTGGCGGAGCTTTAATAAACAAGACGCCAGAAGAAGCATGGGAACTGATTGAGACTGTGGCCGATGCTAACCAACATTTTAACCGAAGGGCCACCAGTGAGGGCGTATATGAGGTTGCGCCTTCTGACTCAACTGTTTTGGCTAAATCCTTGGTGGATATTGCCTCTATGCTGAAAGAAATTCGAGAAGGGCAACAGGCGACCCCAACTCTTTTAAAGCGACAACTCGATAGCTCACAGCAGAAATCGGTTAGGCATTGTGGGATTTGTTCTTGCAACTCGCACCATACTGACGAGTGTCCGCAGCTACAAGAGGATAACACAGTGGCATCAACTCACAACTTCTATGATGCCACTACAATTCTGCCCTACAACAAGCAATATTACACTCAAGGAGGGCGCGATGGTCAACTTGCTCGTTGGAACCGACCTCAGCAGCCACAAGCTCAGCCTAGACAGCCTTATACCTACAGTCAGCCCCAGAATAGCCAAAATCCCAAATATCAGCCTCCACATAATCATCAACATTACTTTCCATCCAGCAATCCTCCATTTGACTTTGATGAAGCCATCCGCATTGTCTAAAAGGAAAATCAAGAAATGAGGGAAGCACAAAAAAGGACCAAATCCCAATTGAATCATTGGGCCGAACTACTACAAAAAATTGCCAACCAATCACCAGTCAACCCAATGACTCAAGCTCAACCTTCATCCCCAAGCCCATTGTCGTCTCAACCTCTTCCGAACCCCAAGGGAGGCATCAACGCAGTTCAAGTAGAAATGGACAACGAAGAGGAAGACGAAGCTGAGGATGAAGAAGGAGAGAATGACTGGTTGTATGAACTACTGAAAGAATTGGCTAACTCTGATGATGAGGAGGATGAGGAAAGTGAAGATGAATCCGAAGATGAGGATGAAGATGAAAGCACAGAAGAAGACAGTGAGGATGAATTTGTCGAGAAAGGAGATCAAGCAGAAGAAGAAGCAAGGGAAGAAGATAGGGATAAAGGAAATATTTTCTTCATAAATACCCTCTTCAAGGAAAAGAGGAACGAGGAAGAAGTTCCTATTAAATATGGGGATCCAGGCCCATGTTTAGTCGCTTGCAAGATCCGAGGAGTAAGCATTCCAGATTGTTTGTGCGACCCTGGGGCTTGCGGAAACATCATGCCTTTCGAGGTTTATGAGCTTTTAGATCTTGGGCCATGGAAAAAGTCGAGAGAAGTCTTTACAATAGCTGATGCTAGTATTGTATCGGTAGCAGGAATTGCCGAGGACGTACTAGTAAAGATAGGACAACTCACCATTCCAACTGATTTCCATGCTATCATGCCCACTAAAGGAGATAAAGGAGGAAAACCACATGTTTTGCTAGAAAGGCCATTTCTGAAAACTGCGGGGTTCAAGCTCATCTATTATGATGAAATTTTCACCTTCGAAGTGGGAAATATAAGCGAAATATTCCACCTTCCACCACCTCCTAAGCCTCGAAAGAAAGGCCTCCATCAACTACAGCAAGATAAAGGGAGGAAGATCAAAGATAAACCATGGAAGGAAGAAAAAGATCGAACACGCAAAGAGAAAAAGCCAATGATCAAGCCAAATCACTTCAAGAAGAAGCGCAAAAAGGGAAAGATGAAAGGCAATAAAGGGAGTGATATCAAAAAAAGAAGAAAAAGAAGAGGAATAGATTGGGTACGGAAGACAAAGAAGAAGAGAAGATAGCTGAAGCAGAATCCGAAAAGATCATAATTAAATGTTTGAACTTTGATGGATTACTGGGAAAGCTGAAAGCACTGAAGAATATTCTTTGCCGCAATAAGAAGATGGATGCTCATTTGGTAAACAACAACTCAAAGTAGAAGTAACAGGAGCTAGCAACTATGCGTCCAACTTAAGGACGTTAAACAAAAGTGCTAGGTGGGAGACAACCCACCGTGGTAGCGCTTTTCTAACCCTATCCTTTATCTAATTGTGCATATTTGCTTGATTAATCACGATATAACTACTAGCATGATTAGATAAGCCTAGGGTTCTTCAAAAAAAAAGGGGGGGGGGGTATGTGTACGAATCCAAGAGCCATATGCACGGAGGGTAGTCGTAAAGACGCTCCTATGCGTATGCACCCATGCTGTGCGTACGCATCCGTTGCGCAGAGGCTGCGCATAAGGGCCCTGTAAAAGGCCCCCCATTCCACTCTTTTCACTCACACTCTTCACTATTCCCTTCCTAATCTTCTAATAATCTCCCTTCTTAAGGTAAGTTTCCTTTTTCTTTCTCTTTTATTATTTTTATTAGTAGTAGTTTAGTTATGTTAGGTAGTTAATTTAGGAGTAGTAAGTGTTAATGTTAGGTAGTTAGTTTAGGGTAGTTAGTAATGGTTAGAGGTAGGTTTAGATGACCATTTTGCCTGCTTATATGCTCATTTTTTGTGCTGTGTGTTTGATGGTAGAATTAAAGGGTTAATGCAGGTTGCTAATTTTTGTTCACATAATGTTAATAGATTATATGCTAGCTAATCTAAATGATGCCATGTCTTTTTTGTATAGGTTTTTATGTGTTCAATTGCATGACTGATCAACATGTAATTTACATACATATATTTTATGCATGTGCATCATTGCCTGCTTTAATGAGTTTTTCTTTCATATTATAATAATTATTCTAATAATAATATACAAATTTTAACTCAGTGATTACTCTATTTTCATATTACTTACAACCTTGTTAAATTTTGTTTATATTATTAGAAATATAATTCTTAAATAAAACTCATTCCCTATTTTTGTCTGATAAATATGTTGCTTGTAGATGGCTCCCAAGGGAAAAGCTAAAGTACATCAGCCTCCCGCTCGCTTCTCACTACGATTGGCCGTTCTGAGGACCCGCCAGTCTAGGGACAAGGCCGGACCATCACACACTGCGCCAATGAATGCTGAGCCCATAGAGATTAGCAGGATTCGGAATCTGAAGAGGTTCAGGAATATATTCCGGGAACAGGACAGTCGGATGATGAAGAAGTACCGGAATACATTCCGGAAGACTGGTCAGCAGAAAATCAGAATCCCGGAGAAGAGGAACCGGAAGGTCCAGCGGCAGATCACGAGATAGACCCCAACCCGGATCCAGAAGAACCTAAGGAGGACCCAGAAGAGGAAGAGGATCCAGAGGAAGCTGAAGAACAAGACGAGGAAAATGAGATGGGAGAAGAGGAAGTAGAAGCCGTAGAACCAAGCGATGATGAGTACCGGGAATACTTCGCGGACTACTTCGAGCTTGCTCCACTTGCTAGCCCTGATAGCAGTGATGATTCCATCCCTCCTGCAGACTATTAGAGGCCTCACTTCTCCCCTTTGCACCCCCTTTCCACAGAGGACCGTGCAATTTTCAAGTGTGGGGAGGGGTATGGCATTTCGGACGACACAAGAATGAAGAAATGGTCAAATTTTCAAAACTTTCTATCTATTCCTGTTTTAGAATATTCTCTGTCGATATCTGTTTACCTTCTTGCTAGTAGTAGTACTTGTTTATACTTGTCTAACTCTCTGCTCTCTTAAATGTACTTGTTTGTGAATATTATGTTGCTGATATTAGGACTTCTTAAACTATTGCCTTCTTTTTGGGGACCTCACCCATCAAGATTTTT
>JASCZI010273496.1:0-13254 GCA_036250425.1 Stylosanthes scabra | reverse complement strand
CATAAGAATTGGAATCAGATTTAGGTCTTCATCTATTTATTTGATTAATTGACTAAGAGATTAGCTTTTGATTAGGTGAATAGAAACTAAGTTACTAAGAGATTAGTGCTTAGTTAAACTAGATTCATTGTGCTTAATAACTGAAACCCTAGAATTAGTATTCGAATGTATGCATTGGCCCTCAAGGGAAAAACATCTCCAGATCTCTTAACAGTTCTCTCATCATCGTTTACACTCAAGTAATATTCTGAATTCTCTTCTACTAGTTTTCGAAATTCTTATTCACAATACACTTTCTGTTTTTGATCTGATTAGTATAATTAATTAGTAGCTATTGCTTGGTCCTTTAATCCTCGTGGGATCGATACTCCACTTCACTGTGGTATATTACTTGATACGATTCGGTATACTTGCCGAGATCTAGGGTTTGCTAAATCCGACCATCAGCCGTCGTGGAAGGAAAACAGAGGCGGAGTGGGGGAGCTCGGAGAGAGAGAGAGAGAGAGAGAGAGAGAGAGAGAGACAGGGCGATTGACGGACCGCGTTGGGAAGGGAGAGCTCTCGTCGCCACTGCCGCCACCCCGAGCTGCTACCGTCGACGAAGCTTCGTTTGTCGCCGTCGTACCCATAGCGCTGCCGTCATTGGAGAATCAAACAAGAAAAAGACAACGATGCGATGGTGGTGGCTGGTTTCCGCCTCCACCTCTGTCGGAGTTGCTTCCTGCAACCACTGTTGGGATCTGCTGTGCAAGGAGGAGGCTTGATGGTGGTGGCTGGTTTCCATGGCGCCGTCACTGTCGCGGGTCATCATGTTGCCGCCATTGTCACTGGTTGTTTCCCCGCCACCAAAGCCCTAGCCGCCACCGCTCTATTCTGGTCGCCGGGAACCGGCGCTGTTACCGCTGTTAGAGTTGCAACCAGGGTATAGGTAATTCTGTTTTTGTTTCGTTTTGCTTTGCTTCTCTGATAAGCTTAGCTATGTTCTTTTGTCATTGTTTTTTGAGACTACTTAAATCATAGAGTGTGTTATTCCGCCTTCATCGTTCTCCTAAGTTAGGACCGATGCCACCGCTCTGGATTGATGTTGTTGAGCTTGCCTTTGTTGTGTTGCTACTGCCCCACTTTGGAGTTCATTGTGGTTGCTGGATTAGGTACTAATGGAGCTGTTGGAGTTTTTGGTAAAGCTGTCCTTTGTACCGGATACGACACAACTACTGTGACGCTTCTAATTTTACTATTCTTGCAATTATGACAAATTAAGGTAGGGGGAACTTTCCTAAAACCTTTTATTTATTTACGGAATTGTTATAATTAGACATAGATTTTAATTGTACATTATGTGATTATGTTAACTTCTGTGGATTGTTTGAATTAAGTGATTGAAATAAAAATTTAAAGAAGTTAAAGTTGGCTGATGCCTCTTGGTGGGTTGATTAGAGGATTTAGGCCACATATAAACGAAAAGAAAATGATTTATTTTAATTGTTAAATTTAATTATTGAATCTTTTTGTATGATTTGATTTTGACAATGATTATGATTGGTTTAAAAATTGTTTGGATTGAGTATATGACTGAAACGTGACGAGGTTTTAATTGAACCTTTTAAAGGTGTAAACATCTAAATATAGGGGAGGTTATGTCCGATTTTTATTAAAATTTATAGAAGAATTATAATTGGATTCCAGATTTTCAAATTCCCCTCTAATTAACGGCAGAAAAATCCCCCGGTAACGAATTCACTGTTAGCAAATTTGGGACCAACGTTACCGGCGGAATTTTCCCACCTAATTTCGCTGGTAATGTTAAAAAAAATTTTAAAAAATAAATGCCTAAAATATTATCTCCGGAAACTATATATATATAAATAATAACTAATTCATTTCATAAACATGTATAAAATGCAGCCAAACCAACCAATAAAATATAAAATTTATTTCCAAATATTATTATAATATATTGTTTTGAATAAAACAATAAATGCTAAATTATCCATATGATTATCCAAATATCAGTTCAAGGTTTTCTTCCGTTGAATCAGCCATTGAAGACATTAAAAATAATGCCCCTTCACCTATATATAGTACACGGGAAAATAGGTAATCAAATACATTAATCATATACATTTATGAAATATTTCATGAACAAATGAAAAAGAAAAAGGTTTGTAACTAAGCTACATTTAAAAGATCACCTTCGAGGCATAACACTATACATGAGATGTAATTTCGTCTAGGGAGTAGCAAAAATCGTTTCTTAACATTTAAAACGTTGAAAACATAATTTTTCTTCCCAGTGAATCGACTCGGATTGGAGCGAGTCGACTCCCTGGAGCCTTGACTTCAAAACCTTCAAATTTGTTTAGTAATGAATCGACTCTGGCATGGCCCGAGTCGACTCTCAAAACTCGAAAGCCTTTATTTTGAAAGCTCGGGTAGACTCCTTCATAATAGAATCGACTCCCTGCAACTTTGAAATCTTATTTTCAATTCTGTTTAAAAGTGAATCAACTCGCACCCCTAGACTCCACTCTTTACACTTAGAAACTCTCCTTTTTCGAAATCAACTCAGGTGAATCGACTCATGAGGGCTTGAATCGACTCTTACACCCCTAGAGTCGACTTGTGACACTTAGAAATATTTCTTTTTCAAAATCATCTCAAGTGAGTCGACTCAGTGGAGGACTGAGTTGATTCCCTGGAACTTAAGATTTCCCAATTTAGCTACAGATCAATTATGAATCGACTCATGGGAAAGCTGAGTCAACTAATCATGCTTCCAAAACCCATTTTCTTCGAAAACATAAGTACAATGAGATGACTCTTTGCATGGAGAGTCGATTCACTGCAGCAGAACTTGACTTTGCAAAGTTTAAAACTTTTCTTCAAAACTTTAAAACCTCAAAACTGTTAATTCACATAGCCAAATCCTTTCCTTTCAAAATCATTCATTAAACCTTGAAACAAGCTTTGAAAACATATACCTTCCATCCATTTTCTTGAAACAGAAATCAAGTTACGGCTCACCGAGGTTCGCTTAAAAGCCATTTTTGGTCAAAACCCAAAATATATGTTTTCCAATCAAAAATTTTTTCCCTAACTCTCAAAACACTTCAATTTCATTTCTTTTCTTAAAAAAATTATTTGCCCATCTTAGGGACTTCAATTAACCATCTCATATGCATAGGTACTAAGTCTTAAAATCATTTTCATCAATTCATACATTCATTATCAGCATACATGCATCAAGACCCAGTAATCATACATCTATCTTACAATCATCACATACATCAATCATTAATTCATACATTCATTCATTCATCACATCAATCATCGAATATCATCATTCATCAATTCATCACTCAATTCATCATTTACTTAGCATGTTCATATCCATTTTGATTCTTCTTCCTAATTCCATTTTCATGTTAATCTTAAAGGTCAACCTAGGTCTACTAGCCTAGGTTATCATGCTAGATTACATTTTACACTAATGAATCTTAAACCGTACCTGGACTCCAAGCTCAATGTACCAAAGTGTGGTTTCTTCACACCATTGAGCATCCAAGCACATCAACCTTGTATCCATTGCTCCTATAAGCTTCACCAAGCTTCCTTGAGCTCATCTAACATCTTCTTATCATCACTCATCATCTAAAACCACAAAATAACACAAAATCCCCAATTTCCTTAATCTAGGGTTTATAAAAATCACAAGTGCAAGGGATGTGATTGCATTTACCTTTAACCAATGATGTGGGTGGTGATTCTTAGCTCATACCCAAGCTTGAACTTCCCTAAAACCATAAGAATCACAAAAACTCAACACCCATGAAACCCTAAAATTTTGTAGGTTTAAAGAAGCCGGGGGAAGAGGAAATTTCTAGACCTATACCTCATAGTTGGTATAGAAACATAGAGGAGAGAAGAGCTTCGCCTAGCCGCAAACGATGCGTCAATCGAAGCTCCGGTATGAAAGTTATGGCAGTTTGAAGTGGTGGGTGAATAGTGTTTCACCACCACCATTCTCTCATCTCAACTCCCTCTTCTCTTCGAAGAAGAAGGAAATGCAGTTAGAAATAAGGGCACCAGCCCCTTATTTCATTAATGGAGGGCAGCTCTGTAATTTCACAATTTGGCCCACTCTGGGCCAAAATATTTAGGGTAAGTGTTCGTGTTCGAGTCCCAAATATTTTTAGGAGTGTTTCGGTATCCTCAATTTCATTTTACACTTTTCCCGACGGTGCTAAGTCGGTACTATCATCTTAATTTACGGTTTGGGTTACTGCAGCTTAAACTGACAGCTTGCTCTTTTCCACTTAGAAAAATTCACTAAATCCAAAGATTCCAGCAAATTCTCCAATTCTGAGCGTATCATTACTCCTTACTGTAGGGCTTTACTTTAATCAATCCGTTTATTCACTTTAATTAAATGATTAACCCCCTTAATTTGGGTTATCAATTTCTTGGGGTTTACACATCATAATAAGTAGAAATTTGACAAATAAATGTCCATCTAAAATCTGTTGGTAAATTGTTTGAAAAAGATTTCAGACGAAATTTCAGATGACATATAAATTAGCAACGAGGGTTTTTGAGATAAAAAAAATTAGTCTAAATTTTGTCCCAAAATTTTTTTGTCTCTAATTTATTTAAAATTTATCTCAATTTTGTCTCAAAAATTGTCTGAAAAACATAAATTTCTAGTAGTGTATTCTGAGGTACCAGAGATTGAAGTGACAAAGTAGGGCATTGGTGAAGTAAGTATGGACAGGCTCGAACAAGAAGTGATCGAGCACCATTTCTCTTACAATGCTATGCGCGGTACTTGTAACACCTGTATTTTCTGTATGAACGCTTTATGACGATAACGATGAGTTTTACGAATTTCGAAGGAAATTTCACTTTTATGATGATATCTGTCTTGAAGTATTGCCCTAGTATTGCACCTGAGTGGTGGTTAGAAAATTTCTGTTATTCTTATGCTATGCTTTTTATCACAACGGTTTAACCGTTAGTTTCGGTAACGGACGGACGTAGTAATATTTCGGAATCATGAAATATTATGAGATGGATTTATTTTCAAGATTAGCTTCCCTTCAAGTTTCAAAAATTCGAAAATGGCCCACTTCTAGAAGCCAATAATCGCCAGTCATCACACCACCACCCAACCACCTCCATTATGCTTCCCAACCACCTCATTTATTACAACTTTTACCACCATTGGCCGCCAAAAATCACGTCACTCCCCTCCCTAGGTGCCGTCGGCTTTGGCCTTAAGTAACCTTAGTTTTTGTTCATTTTTTTTATGAAGCCCCTAACCCTAAACCACCGTCTATATATATGACACTATCTTAAGAGCTTTGGTGCACAACTTCACTCTCATTCTCTCTTCTTTTCCGTGGCCATACACCCTCCCTCCCTTAGCATCATTTCATAATTTTGCTAAGACAAACACCTTAGTTCTTAAGCTCTTGAGGTAAGAACTAGCTTGAGAAACAGCTAGAGAAGCCCTTGGAGCTCCACCACCGCCGAGACCACCACACCGCCGTCGTGACCACCGCAACCAGCGCCGGGCTTTCCAATGCCTTTGTCGATATCTTGATTTTTGGATTAATTGATTATTGATTACTTAATTTATTGTGGATTAGTTGAATTAGTTGAATTTTTAAATTTCTTTGTTCATCTATCTTTTTTTATTAGATTAGTTTTGGCTTTTCCTCTTTTTGAGACGAAAACTCAATGTGTGACTAAATAGTATTCAATTTGATTTGGAGCTTGTTAATCTTTGTGATCTGCTCTGCCCAAATAGACCCTTAATTTGCTTGTGTATGGTTAACCAAATGTCTATGTCCTCACTTTGTCAAGACAATAACCAAATGACATCTGAAGTATTCAACTGTGTGAAATGATTGATTGTGTTCCGTCTTGTGTTTTATAGATGCGAGAACTAGGCCTTTTGCTATGTAACTTGGTGACCGTGGTTCCTGAAGGAATTTTAGTCTTCTTCCCTTCTTTTGATTATAAGGTAAAGTGTATGAAACCTGGGAATCTTCTAGGGTTTACTAGGAGGAAGCATATCTTTAGAGAACCTAGAAATAATATGGATGTTGAATCTTTTCTCAAGGAATACAAAGATACCATTTGTGCATTATCAAGTATGAGTAGAGAAGAAAATCAAGCATCTCATAGTGGTGCAGTGCTCCTTGCTGTTGTTTGTGGGAAGATATCAGAAGGGATCAACTTAAGTGATGGAATGGGTCGGTGTGTAGTCATGGTTGGAATGCCAAATGCTAGCCCATCTGATATTGAGTTATTGGGAATGATAAAGCACATAGAAGGCTTTCGAAATTCGAAGTCCATTGAAAATACCTAATTTGGTGCAAGTTGTGATTTATACAGTGGAGATGCACAAGGTGGTTTTGACATCTTTAGAAGTTGCAGTCACAGAAGGAAAGAGTACTATGAGAATCTCTGCATGAAAGATTTAAATCAATCAATAGGCTAGTATATACGAACACTAACCCCATAAAGGATAATTCTGTTGAGTTTGGATCTCTTAAGTATTTGAATTGTTGAGATGTAACTAAAATCAATTTTTGACACATAAGTTGAAACTTAATTACAACCCCGAAACCATGCTTTTGATCTTTCTCATACAAAACCAAACATGTAACATTACTTATTGTACATTATGCACATATAGTACCTATAAACCTCTTGAAGGGGTTTTCTATAGGACTTACAATGTTACACGTATGTATATGTTTTCAGGGAGAGCAATTCGTCACATTAATGACTATGCAGCAATTTTTATTGTTACATGTATGTATATGTTTTCTGTTAAGTTCTGTTTCAATTCACTATTTCTATGATTATTTTCTCTTTTATCTTTCCCTTTTGTTCCTTTTTATATTCTTTCTATGTCCAATGTGTGTAACATCTGCTTATGCTTTTCCATCTTATTATCGTTTTCATTTAAATGCTTATTCAGTTCCTCTGTTCAAAATAAGCTTCTTGACAATTTCAAAACTTGATAGTTTACAGCTTTGATGCTCAAATTTGGCCCTTTGTCTAATTTCTTTTGTTTTTACTTCATTGTCTTTTACTATACTGAAACTCTACATGAGAAATGTACTTATTGTATTATTATTATTTTAAACCTCTTTGGCTGCAAATAATATTCATGACATCAATATTTCTAGATTAGATGCACTGGATTACCTATAGCTATAGTGCTTTGTGCCAACATATATTCATTAATTAGAATTTAAACTCTACTTAGATTAAATTCCATACTCTAGCCAATGATTAATGTAAGTATATGGCTCAAAATACAATAATAACTATTTTTAAAGAACATTTTTTCCCTCGCAAACGTCATTATTAAACTATTCTTTTGTCTCCCATATCTTCTTTCTTGTTGTTTTCTGGTCTCTCAGCAAAATGGTACATTCTGTAGCTAACTGGTGAAACGGTGGGAGAAGTAAAGGCAGTAGCAGATATGCATCAAAGGAAAGTAGAGATAGCTAAGCATTCAGATGCTTTCATTGCCTTACTAGGTTAGCCTTTAAAAGAAACTCACTTAGTTTCATTAAAATAGAACTATATAAGGTACATCAAGAAAAAAATTTTAAAAAATAGAAACACCATGGTGCTTGTAGTTTTCTACTTTTATCATGTAGGCGCTGACCATATCTTAGTGTATGCAACTTTCAAGACTAAGTCTTCCAATTTTTGGACTGTTACACTTCACTTAAAAATAATAACCTTTTATTGGTTCCAAATTATCCATCAAATATCCATGTCTCTCTTTGCACATTCGTCTTGCACTCAATTGATATTTTAGAGTATTTCATTCTTTGAAATGAATGATAAGGAATAATATGCAACTTTACTGGACAGGGTAGAGTTCTATGAATCTGATCTTCTGCTATATTGCAGAGAACATCGTATTTAAATTGACAAAATCGAAGGTTATTATTGTTCTGTGTTAATTGTTTGATATGGTGATGCCTTTTAGTACTAATGTAATGAATGATGAAAACCTCGGGTGCATATTGAGTTTTGGGGTAAGATGCGAGGATGGTGATTTTGTCCTGCTTGCTCCCGGATTTATGATGAAGTTCCTCTGAGTTTTCAGAGAGATGGGAGGAGGTGGCTTGTGACCCCTTTGCTTTGTTTTCCTCCTGGGAATATAGGTTTGGTGCCAAAGAGATGGGAGGAGGTGGTAATGTAACCCCTTTGCTCTGTTTTCCTCCTGGGCATACCTTCAGTGGAATGGTCCATTGGTTAGCTATCGGACTAGGTCAGGTCGGTCGTATAGCTGACATAATGAGCTCATTGGCCATACGGATAGACATTCATCATATGCATTTGTGTGACATTGTTTGGTGTGTAATTGCTTGGTTTATTTACTTGCTACTTGTTATAATTGAACTTGTATGTGTGTATTGGGTTGAATTTGTTGTGTTTGCCAAAACATAGGGATGAAAAAAAAGTAAAACGAAAATAGAAATGGCTAAGTCTCCATAGATGAATAATAAGAATGTAAGCAAGGAACTAGGGATTAGCAACCCTCCTTAAGACCTAAGTTAAGAGAGTAATGACGATGAGGGAAATATTATGAGATGGAATAAGACAGTAGGTAAGTTTAACGATGAAGCGAAGTGAGGATTTACGAGAAAATCCGAGTGACTGATTTTACCGTACTGAGAATCCATGGGTCGGAGATTCTCATTCCGTATTTTCTTCATGTTTTACATATGCGAGTTCAAATTCTGGAAGACAAGCGAAGCAACGCATAATTGTATTCGAGGTGTAGAGGTTTCTCCCAAGTGTTAAGTTGTAAGAGTCTGATGTATGTTATTAGTCGGAGAATTAAGCAAGGTTTATCTATGCATGTAATAAGAATATTTTAGTCCAAGGTTCCGGATCTAAGCTTCGCAAATTCCATGTTAGAGTCAATTGAACCATTTGAAGTCAAGTGTATGTATATGTATATGTTTGTATAAAGAAAAGTTTTTGGAAGTCAAGGTCTATGGCTCTAATTTATTGTATCAAACTCTCGAATTTATATTATTCCTTCGGTTTTAAAAATCAGCTAAAAATCGACCCAATTCAAAAAATCAAACGGTTTAAACCGAACACCATTAAGAACCGATCAATAACCCACTTTGTTCACCCCTGATCCATCGTATGTGCTTTAGCACTCCGCATGTACACCATCATTATAAATTTATTCGGTAAACTGCGGAAGACATGGTTCGAACCCATCCTGCTAATAGTCGTCCTCCCAATCCTCAGTAATCCATTGAGTTGAGTTAGGTATGTTTTGCCACCAAGCTGTGAGTTGATGCGGATTTAAGTAACCCTAAATTCGACAAGTATACCGAATCATATCAAGTAATACCACGGTAAGTGGATATCGTTCCCATGAGGATTAAAGGACTAATCAATCTCTACTAGTTAATTACCTTAATCAGCTTTAAATGAAATTTTAAATGAATTTGAGTACTTTAGGTCTAAATATCCGAATATCAATAATAAACAGAGAGCAGGGAACAGAGATGATACTTGATGATTAGAATGATGAGATGAGATGTTAAGAGATCAGAGATGTTCTACCCTTGAGGATCAATGTACATGTTTAAATCTAATTCTAGGTATTCAGTAATCAAGCACAACGAATCTATTATAATTAAACCCTAATCTCTTAGTAATTTAGTTTCCATATATTCAATTAAAGACTAATCTCTTAGGTTGCGTTTGGTGAGGGGACTGGAACTAAGAGACTGAGACTGAGAGACTATGACTGAGAGACTGAGACTAAATTAAGTTTGTGTATTGTGTTTGGATAAAAATGTTTGATTTAAGATAGATATAGAGACTTAAAAAGAAAATGACCAAAACACCCTTATATTTATAAAAAAAAAAAAAAAAAACCATTTTTCTTTTTGGCCGTCCATCCCATGATCCCCTTGAGCTCCCAACGCCACCTACATATTAATTCAAGAAAAATCAGCAGTAAACACATACAATACAATTACAATAGTTACTGGAGCCACTGCTTCAATACAATAATTATTAGTAACACCTCAAGATGCTTGCATTCAACACAACCATCTCCATTCCTTTCAACCGAACAAAAAATGAAAATTCATCAAAAATGATAAACAACCAATAGGAAGAGGAGAATCAAAGGAATGAATCTTTTTTTTCACTCAAGAGAAGCATGTTGTTTGTGAAAGCTCTCACCTTTGGGCTTTGGGTACTTCAATGAAGGTAGCGCACTGCCGCCGGAAGGAACAAGGATGGAGTGATAGAGAAGATAGAGGGTGAGAGGGGTGAGTGGAACGAAGAATTGAGGAAGATGAAAGGGTAATTTGTAATTTAAAATATTAAATGAGGGTAAATTTGGAAAAAATGTTACTAAAGTTTTAGTCTCAGTCCCAGTCTCTTAGTCCCTCCTAACTAGAGGTACTGAAAATACTTGAATTTTGGGGATTGAGACTGAAATTTTAGTTCCAGTCCTTATTCAACAAATACAATATTGATTCTCAATCTCCTAGTCTCAGTCCCAGTACATGTTACCAAATGCTACCTTAGATAATTAATCAAATACAGAGGTGAAGCATAAAATCTGATTCCAATTCTTATGAGTCTAAAAAGTGAACCTATATTAGATTAAATGTCACTATATCTAACCTAGTTCTAACCCAATTTGTACTCACAGAATTATTAGTTGCATGACAAACTATCTTTACTATCTCTAGCTAGTTTTAATTCATCATGTGAAATAGTTTTCAGCTAGCTTAAGTTATTAAATCTCTCAATTTATTTAACCTAGCCCTAAACAAGGAAAGAACACCTCTCAGTGATTCTAAACTATTGAGATTAAGAACAGAAAACTAAATCATGCATTAAAGAAAACTGAAATACTTTATTGAATTAAATTAAACCATGTACAAAAGACTACCTCATGCTGGGTGAACAAAGCTCCTCACCCTTAACAATTGAGTAGTTTAGCAATTCATGTTTTTCTAAAACCCTAAAAAAATAACGTACGTATGTCAAGTTATCCTAACCCTAGTGGTTAGGATACTTTTTATACTAAAACTCAAAACAGAAAAATCAAATCAAAACTAATCTTATCTAATCAAATCACTAATCTTATCTAATCAAATAACTAATCACTAATCTTATCTTCACCAATCTTCAATCAATTAGTCTTTAGATCTTCCAATTTTGCCCTTGATTAAACAATGGATTAGGGCTTAATGATTTGGGCTTGAGAAAGCTTTAGAAATCATCAATCATCATCCCAAGTTATACTTAAGAACACACGTATAACTTGGGCCTTAATTGAAGCTTGAAAACATGAATTGAATCCTCCAAGTTATACGTCTAAGGTTAAACGTATAACTTGGGCCTTGTGAGCTTCTCTGGACTTTGAATTCTGAGAGAAAAAAATTCTTCAAGTTGTACTTTAGTGGAGTCACATATGACTTGAGCTTGTATCTAGCTCTCTGGAACTTTGATAATTGAATGATGATTTGCTCAAGTTATATGTGAAGGCTTACACGTATAACTTGAGAACTTTGTGACAATTCTGGAGCTTGAATTTGAAGAGGAAATCCTCCATGTTATACGCCATGTATGTCATGTATAACATGAAGTTCTTTGAGCTTGCTGGAACTTCTATGTTGATGATGAAAAACCCCCCAAATTATACGTGTAAAACACACGTATAACATGGGCATTTGTGTGCTTCCTGGAGGCTTGAATTGTGAAGGAAAACTCTCCATGTTATACGTGAGGTACACACGTATAACATGGTTTGTTTCAAGCTTGCTGCAACTTGGTAATTTTGAAGGGATTTTGTCCATGTTATACGTGTGGTTTCACACGTATAACATGGGGCTTTGGCAAGATCCCTGAAACTTGAATTGTTGGAAATTTCATCCATGTTATACTTGAGAATTTTGACGTATAACATGGAGCTTTGGTTGCTCTCTGTTTTGTGAATTCTTCCTCCATGTTATACGTTGATTCTTAAGTATAACATGGGCCTTCTTAATTAAATTCCATTCTTTAACTTTTATCACTCTCCTTAGCTTCCTTCAATTCTTCTTGTGTGGCTTTTAGATACCTAAAATCCTTGTGAAATTCTCTATAAACATAAATAAAACTCAAAAGACATCAAGTTTGTTTGATTGACAAATTAAGAGTAACAAATCACAATAATAATCACAATAATTAAGAGAAATTGAAGTTAAAACCAACCAAAGATGCCCATGCATCATGAGTTCCTTACTACCATATATGCTGATTAAAAAATATATAAATATATTAAAAACATTTCCCATCAATAATTTTATACTCATTTTAAAATATTCATAATTATTATTTTTCCTTTTATAATTATATAATATTTATTAATGTTGTTTTCTTAATGAATATTTTATGTATATAACAATATAATAGACGAAGCATTTGGGACAAATTATAGACGAATATAATTTAAATAATATTTTTATATTAAACATTAAAAATTTTTAATAATCGTCTGAAATTTGTTTGAAATAATGATGCACTTTAAGATAAAATTTAAAAATGTTATTTTTGTCCCAACTTTGTCGTAAATATTTTGGGCAACTTAGGAGCGTTAGAGACTAATTATAGATAAATTTATAATAGAATTAATGTTTTCCAAAATGCATCCTAAATACGTTTGAACTTATTGCGAACATTTAGACGGATTACATACAACTTCTAGTTTTTGTCCTAAATCCATTACTAATTAGTTTGAAAATTATGACGCTAAATTTTCGCCAAATTTTGGGACGAAATTTAGAAGAATTTAGAATAAAATATATTGTTTTATAACCTCTGGTAAAAATGTCCAAAATCTATCTCAAAATTAAAAACTCATTCAGACGAAATAAATTTCCTCTGAAATTTTTGTCCGAAAAAGACTAATTTCTAGTAGTGATAATCCAACTCCAATTGCATCTGCATGTACTGTCGATTTGTGCAATGATGAGATGCAGAGAACGTGTCATCACACCTAGGGCTGCACACAGATCGGATCGGATATGACCATTTTCTCAATCCGATCCGCACACTTTTTATCCGATCGGATACGTTATCCGTGTTAGTCGATATGCACAAGATACAAATACTCAAGAGGGGGGGTGAATTGAGTATTAAAGTAACAATGATAAATTTTCGCGCGGAAGCTAAATAACTTGAAAG
>JASCZI010273487.1:0-13336 GCA_036250425.1 Stylosanthes scabra | reverse complement strand
TTTTATTTTATATATAATTTTATTATAAAACGGTTGAACCTTCGGTCGAACCGGTTAAACCTTTAAAACCTCTAACCGGTAGCTTGAACGGTTCGATGACCGGTCCAATTTTCAGAACCTTGGTTGGAAATATAATCAATTTTAGAATTTTCTACAGTTTTCAATATTTTATATATAATTTATTTGCTCAATTCTCAATGGATATTGTTTCGAAAATTTCCTAAGAGCAAAACTCATGAAGACACTTGAAATTCCATCAAACATTTTTTCTTCTACGGTTGACATTTTTTTCCCACACACTGAGGGAGAAATTTATTGCATAATGCACTCTCCAATAATAGGAGTGTAATTGGGTCATGTTTGAATGAATAATAGAACCGGGATTAATAAATTTATTTTGTGACTATACTCGAACGATACGTACATACAATGAATTTTGGATCGGATCAATTCGAGTAATCCAGTAACTATCAAAATTAAATTTATAAAAAAGCTCGAAAAAATAGAAAAAATCTAAGTGAAAAAGATTCTTATACCAAAAAATACATAAAATATAATCATTTATGTAATTTTTTATTTATTTTGGTCAACAAAAAACATAGGTCACCAAAATTTTTTTTATCTATTTAAGTTTTGGATAAATGGTTTAATGACAACTTGTTTAAAATTTAGTAATTTACTTAGGTGGCAGAAACCAGACAGTGGGGTTCTCTTGCTGGTGAGGTTTCTTTAATCTTTATTCCAGTTTTTTAATTTTTTTTTATTATTTTTTTTGAATAATTCTATTTGCAGACTAAAATTAGTCACTAAATCAGCCATCAGTGTATAATACATATTAAAATACAAAATATATACACTGATGACTGATTTTAATGTGTACCTAACATTGCTCTTTTCTTTAAAACAAGAATCTTTATTCAGTTTGAATTTTTGTACAAATGTATAACCTTAGACACGTCATGACTAAGGGTGACTAATCGATACCGTGTTTTTTTTCCCTTAAAGTTTTGGAGCTGAAAACAACATTAAAGATTCTGATCAGATAATTTCTCATTATAATTTTTATTTTCAGCACAAAAATAAATTCTAATTAAGAAATCACGATATTGCTTGCTAAGTTGCCATGTTTATCATGCCAAAACTTTTTTACTTTATTGATTAAATTATTTTAAAATATTCACGAAATGAATATTTTAAAATTTTCCACTGCTGATTCCTAGTGATATGCTCATATATAGTTTAGAACTAGTAGAGTTAGCCCGTGCTGCATAGGGACACAACCTAATGAATGCTTGAGATATTAATGATAGTTGATAACCACAATTGAAGGAGCAGTACAGATGAAATCATGAATTATAGAGTAACTAAAAACTTGTGTAGAATGCATTCCCAAGTAACAATTGCTTAATAGTAGAAGTGTAGAGTAAGGTGAAGTAATACTAATCAAGTTAGTGTGATCAGGAAAGAAAATAAAAAATGAGGTTGAATATAGAAACAAAAGTACGATACAGCAGAACTATCATCACGAAAAAAGGTGGACATACAAAAGAAAAAGTTGAAATGAATTTCTTCTGGGTTGGAAACCCAGTTCAACCAAGACACATAAAATGGGTTAACAAGGACTTTAGAGTAGCTTTCCTAGCTGTACACCTGCAGGGATATAAATGAAAAGATCAGCATACGTATTTAAATGAGAAAAAGAAAAAGCAGTTATCGATAGAAGAAATTTTGGTATTATTGTGGTAAGAAGCATAATGTCGAATACCTCAACCCATTTCACGATACACCACATTAATAGTGGACCGAGCATGGCACTGATTGGTGCTTTCAACCAATATCTTCAAACCTGTCGAACTTTTCACCCTTGACAAAGCTACATACAACTGACCATGGGTAAACATCGAACGCAGCAAATAAAGGCCAACGGTGGACATCGTTTGACCGTGTGATTTATTAATAGTCATTGCGAAGGAAACAATGACCGAAAACTGCCTTCTACAAAATCGGAAATATGAAGGCAACCTCTTAAAATTGGAAAGATGAATTTACATTCCAGTATAATTCAATGTAAAATTACTAAAATTGAGTCTATTACTTTACTAAGTTAAGTTAATGAAACAATAACTTGAACCAAATCGAAGTAATTTAGCTGTTTTGGGAACAATTAAGTGAAATTAAGAGAATATAATTAAGTAGCAGTAGGTTTGTGTCATGAACTAACTATATTGCTTTACAAACCACACGTATAATAATTGCTACTGAAACTTTATCCATCTCCTTCTTTAATTCTAATGAAACCAATGCCTACCTATATATCATCTCTAATAACTAAGATTAATGTTGGGATTATACTTTTTTAATTACTTCAGTTTAGAGTAAAAAGAACATTATCTTCACACACATGACAAATATGAAATGAAAAGCTACAGCAAAGCAAGAGAGAAGAAAAGGGAAAAAGGTAAAAGACTATTGCCTTATTAAATATTCATTTCTTAATGTTAATTGATTGCCAAACTTTAATCAACCATCTTATACCTCTGTAAGTCCAAATGTTCCAAAATAATAATAATTCCTCTGTGAGCTAATAAAAATATAGGAAAAACAAGTATGTCTTATTCTGAACTGCTAAAATCAATGTTAAAGAAATAAAGAAAAAAAACTAAAAAAGAAACAAAACCATTCATCATGTATGCAACAGCCAAAGAAATAAAGGTGGGGAAAAAAAGAAGACTGTTCATCAGGCTGCAATAGCTTATATGAGTTGTGACTCTACATGCAAGTAGTATTATTTTAGAGGCTCTCTCATAAATGGGGCTTATAGCCAATAATAATAATAACTTCATTGTATGTCTTAGCAAAGTAAACTCAAGTAATTAGTTTCTTAATTTAATTTATATCTGGAGAAAATCTAACAGAGTAAAGATGTTAATTAGATTATGTGCTCTGCTGCTAACAAATGCATCAAAGAGAAGAAAATGCACTTAAAAGTTGGGAGGAAATACATGTAAGCTAAGTGGCGTGACAATAAGAGCAACAATAATATTAATAGTTCCATAACACCAAGGCATCAAAAGCCTATGGCTTCAATGCTTACCTTTGATTTATTAGAAATTGGTTTGAAAAGAGAAGTTCAACTTTGAAAACCATCAGGACAAGAATAATCAAGGTTGCATTTGGGGCTTACTTCATATTCTGGATTATCATCATTGGCATGTGAGAAAGGTGCCTGCTAACAAAAGGAAAAGACATGCCATATGTAAGCACGTTTGCAGCTCATCAATGCCTATATGTTTTGGTTTTGCAACGAAATTTAAATCATTGCAATTGCCATTACAATGTAGAATCAGCTATCCAACTGTATTTATCATGAAAGAATGGTTTTCAATCACCAAAAGGTTAACATCATGTAATGTCAGTTTAATTTTAACTTAACTAATGTCATTTTTAGAATTCAGATAAAGGTAAGAGAGAAACCACCCACAAAGAGAGGATTCCATGGAAGGATTTGAACCCCAAAAGAAGTTGTCAAACACATCCATATCTGGAAAATACTTATTTGGCTTATGAAATACATATAGAGAGGTAAGGGGTAGGAATTTAAAAGAAGAAGAAGAAGAAAAAGATATATCACCTAAATATAATGTTTGTCTTTCATATAGATGTCACTCCTCTCATTCACTCTTAGAGTGTAAGCATATTCTGCATCATCACACACATTAAACCAGCAAATAAAATGCAAGTTAATAAAATATAACATAGGTCTAAACCAAAACTATTGATTTTAATTATTACCTGGTGCTATGTAACCATAAGATCCGGCAACTGCAGACATAGAGTCTGCACCTTGGCTAACCCTCCTAACAGTTTTGGCCACACCAAAATCTGCAACTTTTGCTCCAAACTCTTCATCAAGCAATATATTGTGGGATTTGACCTCCCTATGAACAATAGGGGGAACACAATAGTGATGCAAATAAGAAAGCCCCTCAGCAGCATCAATGGCAATTCTGTACCTAATTGGCCAATCCAACAAGCTTCTCTTGCTACTGCGAATCAAATCAGCAAGGCTCCCATTAGGCATGTAATCAAATCAGGTGATTATCAACCAGAACTGCAAGAGAAGCAAAATCAACCAAACCCTAGACCCCAAATACCATTATAACCTCAGAACCCACCACCTTGTTGCTGCTCACACACAAAGGAGAACAGCACCCATAGCCACTCCAATTTACCGCACACCGCACCCAGTCTGACGCAGTGCACTCTGCTGCATGCAACCAAAACCTTGAGGCGATATGCAAAATTGGGAGTCGAAATTTTGGGCGCGCAAAAAACAGCAGCGGAGGCCGACAGCTCCTGCTTCACCAACGCGTGATATAACCGGGCTTTTAAGGATAGGTATGATATTTTAGTCACAGTTCAATACATGAATTCAGATATGAACTCCACGTGTTACTTATTCAGATGGGATCAATTAGCATAATCCTTTTATTTTATTCATCATAGTTGGGACTCTGGCCTGTGGTTATATGAGGATCTTCTCAACATTATTGTTAATTGTTTTCACTAATATTTTAAACTTTACTGCACACAAGTTAAAAGATGAGAGAATTATTAAACACAGAATGCAACCATTTTTTGATATATGATGCATGTATGTACAATCTACCCATTTTATTTTGAGAAAGTTTAGAGAATCAATGTTAGAGAGATAATAGAGAGCCAATATCATTTTTTTTTTATTTTTCTAATTATTATTGCTCCCCTAACGTTGGTTCCTGGCATTACTCTTTTATTTTATATATGATATGATATGATGATACAAGCAACCAAGATTGTCAAACTCAAACACGTATACGGTATACCTTCTATTTATTTTGGATTCATATTGCGAAGATTCCCTATAATATCATAAAAAAATATTTGATCACATAAAAATTATTAAGCAATTTAACATATTTAACTGACTTTACTATTTACTATATACACACGCACAAAATAACACTCACTAAATCAATCACTATTCTTATATAATCACATATATTATTTAATTCAGCTTTAATATATATTTTTTGGGTGACTCGGTTTTAATATATATAATATATTCTAATATATATTCTATGATTTTTGTATACATGTAGATGTAGTATAATTATAATATGAAAGAAAAATAATAAGTTACTAAAGCGGCAATTCTTAAAAATAATGTTTGGCCAGAAGTTTTGAATAAATACGCTATTCCTAAAATACGTTATTCCTATTTCCTTCTAATACAGTAAACAATACCAGAATGAATAAATAAATGGGAAATTAATCACAAAAAAGGGAAATACAGGCATAAAAGGATTTTTTTTTCTTTTATTTTTTTCACTTTTTCCCACCAAAGAATATTGAGTTGCAACATTCCTCATCTAAAAGTGTTGAGTTTTAATACCATCACCTCACCTAACACAAGATAATGTAAACTAGACGAGAAGCATACGCCCCCAAAAATTACGACATTTGTTATTCTTTCAACATAATCTGTAACATATACGGTGACAATACATAACCTAACTACTTTTAATGCTGACAGCAATATTGGATCCACTACTTATGTTTTATTCAGAAAAATAGCAATATTTTTCTCTCAGAATTCTAATTAGTCTCCATATTGTAAACGACTATATATATAGTCTCTAACTAATTGAGCAACATGTTAGAATAGTGTGTAAAAAGGATACTTATTAAATCAGTCTTTACCCATTCACCATATGCAAAACATGATTTTTGTTTGATATTATACATTTTTATATTTTTTATATTTCCATTTGCCTTCAAGAGCATGACAACTCAAACATCGTACAACAAATATAAAGAGGCAAAGAATTCAGAACTTATGTTGTGTATTTGATAGTATTTTTTGTTCATAAATCAATAAATGAAACTTTCATTCCTGTGATAAACTCGCCCAAAAAGATATATAAGAAAAGTCAAAATTCAAAGCACTTTAAGCCAAACAATTAAGCAAGAACTATGGGAAAAAATTAATGTGTTAACCACAAAAATTATGGATGTATACAAGGAATTGATGGATTGTTTGGCAGGTAGTTGCAACATGCATAAGTTTCGTGGTACATATAAATAAGGAAAAAATACAATTAATTCTCCTAAATAAATATAAGACAATTTAATTGAAGGTTATAATATAGGAAAGTTTTTCCATATGACAAGCCAACTAACTGACACACCATGTGCCAAGCATTACCAGGAAAACTAAAATTTTTTTGTCATTTAGCTAAAAGGAAAATTCCCAAAATAACCTTAAAGAAAGAAATTAAATTGTCATAATTAACCAACTCTGATTTTAAAGCTTTTTTATCTTACATGAAAAAGTTAACCATAACTACTCTCATTTATATTTTCAAAAAATCCAACCCATTTAAATTTAACAAATATCAACGTTCAATCAATTTCATATATTCATTACAAATTAGAAAAAAATAAAAAAAAAGTAAATTCCCCAAAACCCAAATTTAAATTGAAGAAAGAATACAAAAAGCTTTCAATTTTTTTCCCTCTTCTCCTCCCCACCACCACGAGCTATAGCAGCTCAACCATATATTATTTTTTTTTATTTTATGTTTTGGAGAATTTAATTTTCTTTCGTATTGCTTTTTTATTTTGACAGTAAAATATATTGAAAAAAGAATATTTATATTTGTTAAATACTTAAAAATTAAAAGATAATACTTATTTAAAATTAAAAAATAATGGTGTCTAGGTCTTTTTTATAAAACTAAATAGAAAATTATTTTTGGTTTGTATAAAAATTCTATATTTTTATTTAACATGACGTAGATGATATATTTTGGATTTAGAGTAATGAATATTTTATTTATTTCATATTATTCAATAACGTTTACAAGAAAAAAATACTCTTTACTTTTGGGTTAAAAAGTCTTTACAAGAAAAAATTTTAAAATAGAAAACTCTTTCTTAATTTCAAGAGTTTAATTTTGATACACTTACGATTAGAGCTGTGAAACGGGCCTAAACCCGCGCGGACCGACCCGCTTAGCCCGCCAAAAAAGGCGGGTCGGGCTAGTATTTTAAGACCGCCATAATAATCAAACCCGCCTAACCCGCCCTGTTTAGTCCGCGGGCTTTGGCGGGCTTCGACGGGGCGGGGCGGACTAGCCCGCCGGACCTAATATTTTCGCTATTTTTTGTATAATTAGGAAAATAATTAATTAATTAGTAAAAAAATTATAAATTAGTGAAATTTTTATAAAATTATATTAAGAAAATAATGTTAAATTACCTATTTTTTATAATATTTAATTAAATATAATTGATTATTGAAATATTTGTGGAATTATATTTTTTTAAAAATAAATTTAATTATTTTTTACTTTTTTTTTAAAAAAAGGTTAGGCGGGCTTAGCCCGCCAACCCACTAGCCCGCCATTAGGCGGGGCAGGGTGGGATTTTAAGACCGCCACCTTAGGCGGGCCGGGACGGGCTAGCCCGCCTAAGAGCGGGCTTTCGGCGGGGCGGGGCGGGCTAGCCCGTTTGACAGCCCTACTTATGATGTAAAGAGTTTTACACGGTCATTCAATCAGATTTATACATTTATATGACTTTAGAAATAGTGAGTTTGAAAATTAATTACTTTTGATGATGTGATAACACCTAATTGGATGCATGTATAAAACTCTTTTATACAGACGATGAATGAAAATTAAATTCTAATTTTAAATCAAAGGTAGATTTTATTTCTTATATGAAAAAAAATAAATAAACATAGTTTGTCCATTTTGGGAGTTAAACACCTATTGTATATTAAAACAACTAGGGAACACATAACTAAAAATCAATAAATTTGAACCATCAGCAGTTTTGGCACCAAATCTTAACAGATATAATTTGAGATATATCATATGACACTAAAACAAGTTGTCATATGTAATAAGTTTCCTTTATATATATATACATGTATACACACAAACACACACTTAGTATAAGAAGTAACTTAGTCTATTGGCAAAGAGATAAAGACAAGACTTCTTAAGGAGAAGATCTTAGTTCAAACAATGCCTCCTTGAGAAGTTTTGGCTTTGCCACTAGACTAAGCTACTTTTTCTTTTATAATTGTGGTTAACATGAAGCTATTTTTGCATTTTGTGATAACTGAGTATCAAATTACATATTTAAAAGTTTAAGGTGTAATTCAAGGGGGTTAATTACATTTTTCTTGATAAATAATGGAACAAATTTTGAAGAGGAACCTAATAAGCATGGGGAGAAATTGCACTAAGATATTAATAGACTAACTGGCAAGCTTGAAGGCATCAATGAAGAGACCATAAGTGAAACCCATTTTGAAATTGTTCAGAAGAGCAATAGGGAAAGTAACTTTAGGCCTGCTGTAATAGAATTTAGTCACATACTCTGTAAGAAGAACACAAAGCACTGCCGCAATGACATCATTCACTCCTAGAGCTCCAAATGATAAAGAGATTGTCTGAGCCACATAGAATCCACCCAACAAGGAGATTCCGCCAAATAGAGCCCTGCGAGAAGGGCTCTTGAAGTAATTCCTCGAGAGTTCAGGCACAAGTCGAATTATGTCAACTAGTCTTCGTGATCCGCCATTATCTTGCACGGCTCGAACACGAAACCCTGCCGAAGATCTGGACATAAACATTGTAGAGTCCCTGAATTTGGTTTTAGTACTCCGTCCAAAGTTGAGATCAATATGGATTGAGTTCATTGACAGTGCCATCATTCTCTATCAGAAATCAGTAAGTTTGAAACAGAAAGATAGCCAGCCTAGAAAAGTTTGAAGAAGCATAATGTTATATATCAGATAACCATATTCATTACAAAAGATAAAGTGAAAAAATTTGAACTAATTAGCAGAATTTATGTGAATTAAAATGAGTGTAATATTTTCACTTTTCAGATACAAGTTGTTCTTAAATTTTAAACTTAATTTCTACATGTACAATATTTACATTAGATTAGCACATGGATCATAGATGTAGATCATCCACTGTAAAATCTCCTCAAGAATCTAAAAGTTAGAATTGATATTTCAAAGCAACACAAACATTTAAATAGGATGGGTCTATAATAATGGTTCATAGCAGTATTTAGATGAATGAAGCTGAAAAACATTAGTTAGAGTGCCTCCTTTCATATGAAAATTCTATCTTACCAATAATCTTACTTACAAAACCTGCTAAATGATCAGATTATTAGAGCCTCACAAAACACAAGCAACATCTTTAAAGAAACAATATATGCGTATAAGTTTGTAAATCAGTGAGGCATTATATCAAACAGTTGATGAGCATCTTCTACCACATTGAGGCATCATATGAAACAGTATCACTAACATGCCAATGCTACCAGTATCATCAAATAATTAACAAATATACCCTCGTTACTTTTTAATCTTAATTTCAATTTCAAAAAGACGCCAAGAGTGGAGAGTGGATAATGGATGATGGGATACTTTCCCAGTTTCAATTTTCACTATAAAGAGAAACAGCAAAAAAGAAAAGTGGAATGTGTAATTTGAAGAATAATTGAATGAATATGAAACGGTTAGGAGAGTTGATGATAGTATGCTTCTTCACTGACCTAAATGGAGCAAAGAGTAGAAGGCGCAGGCGTAGGCTATAAGGAAAGGTGGAATGAGCTTTCTCCCATTTTGTGGACTCTTAGTCTAAGAGATTGTAGAAACAACCCCAACGGCCAACAACCGAAGAAGATGCCCAAACTCAACATTTCCAAGGTTCAACTGGGTTTTTGTTTAGGTTAATGTGAATATACCATGGGCTCGTACACCTTTCGTCCCAATGTGTTCTATTAACTTTGTGATTTTTTTTTTTAGTGTCTATTAACTTTGTGATTTATGTTATCTAAATAGAGATGTCAAAAAAAAAAATAGAGGAAAAAACTATCAATACAAAACAAAATTAAATACCAAAACAAATAGAGAGAGAAAGGAATGAATTTTGTTTATTTTTGGAAATTTTTTTAATGATTTTTGGGAACTAATTTTGTGTTTTTACCTTTTTGGCAATTAGGAATTAATTTGATTTATCATAATTCCATTAAAAGTTATTCTAGTAGAATTTTTTCTAGTGAAAATTCTTTTTTATCATCAAAATAAATATGGCAATTAAATTGAATATCAACTCTTAATTAATCTAATATATGAATTTTATACCATAAAAACTTTCAGCTTATATATAAGGTCTTTTAGAGCGGATTTAGTAAAACTCTTACTTTTCCAAACGAAAATTATCTTTTAAAAATTATTTTTTATAAATTATAGCACGGGTCTTTGGTAAACTAAAATAAAAATTATCATTGAATGCGAAAGGTAATAAAAAAGATGATGTAGCTAATAATATCTATCGAAAGTGCAAATAAAATTGAAGGCAATCATGATCGAATTCTATGATTGAAAATATTCCTTGGACATGGTGATATATTCTAATAACTAGCACGTGGCCCCGCAGCATACAACATAATTATCGCGTCGGTAATAATAAATCTTTATCACAAGGTTAAATGCCTAACATTAATCACATGCGTTGTTCCTAAATCTGTCCTTGCTGACTAATAATCATTGCTTAGAATGGCTTTGGGTATGATCTCACTATTAATGGCAACATATGGACTAATTTACCCAACTACCCCTGTTTCCAAAACTTATTCCTGAAATACCCTTGTTTTGAAACAATTGATCCAACTGCCCTCGTTTTGCCACGGTGGCAAGTTGATTCTTTTCTTGACTGCTGAATAGGAGGCGCTAAAGCGCTAGGGGCTTTCCACTTGGAGGCGTGGATGCGGGAAGCGCCTCTTCCATTGAAGGCGCTCACACGTTAGGCGCCTCCCTAATGAAGGCAACAAATGGAAAGGCGCCATATGGACAAAAACCATTAACGTAAAGGCGTCTCCCCAATGAAGCCAATTAGCGCAAATGCGCTTTAGTTTTATGTTGTTTCTTAACTTTGATTATTGATACGACAATGAACTAAATACTATTTAGTGTCTATATTTTACAGTATTTCAATATTAAAATTTTATCAACAATTTTTTAACGGTAAAAACTCTTAATTTATTTTAGAATTTATAAAATTAAAAAATATATTTTTTTAAAAAATTTGACTCCTTAATTGAATTATTAATTTTTTATACATTATTTTTTTTATAATTCAAACTTGTTGCTTTAAAATAATTAGAATATATTAAAGTACACGTGAGTATATCATTAAAACAGAAAAAAATATTTATACTTTTTATATAGATTATTAAGGACTTTTATACTTTTTGTTTATTTTTATCTAATCTATATTATTATTTTCTAGGTAAAGCATTATTGAATAAGTTGTATGTAAATTTTAGAAATAAAAATAGCTTTTTTATTTTCTAGGTGAAGTTTATTCAATAATGCTTTTACCTAGAAAATAAAAAAACCATTTTTTATTTCTAATAGTATAAATAAGATAAAAATAAACAAATAGTATAAAAGTCCTTAATAATCCATATAAAAAGTATATATATTTTTCTGTTTTAATTATATACTCACATGTACTCTAATATATTCTAATTTTTTTAGAGCAAAAAATTTGAATTATAAAAAAAAATGATGTATAAAAAATTAATAATTCAATTAAGGAGTCAAATTTTAAAAAAAATATATTTTTGAATTTTATAAATTCTAAAATAAATTAAGAGTAACCGTTAAAAAATTGTTGATAAAATTTTAATATTGAAAGGCTGCAAAATATATACACTAAAGAGTACTCAGTTCATTGTCATATCAATAATCAAAACCAAGAAACAGCATAAAACTAAAGCGCATTTGCGCTAATTGGCTTCATTGGGAAGGCGCCTTTAAGTTAATGGTTTTTGTCCATGTGGCGCCTTTCCATTTGTTGCCTTCATTAGGGAGGCTCAATTGTTTCAAAACAAGGGTATTCCAGAAATACGTTTTGGAAACAGAGGTAGTTGGGTAAATTAGCCTAACAAATGTTAGGAAATAATCATTTCTACCCACATCAATTACTGAGTTTTGTTTGTGGACAACAAATCTTTTAGATTCTTTTCTTGTAATACGTTACATAACTGTGACTTTTGTTAATGGACAACACAACGCAATAAAAATGCCTAACAAAATCATAGATGTATATTATGAAAAAACCGACGTTAACGTGTTTTCCGAAGCATGTACCTTTTTTCCCTGTCCTTTTATATACTTCATTGGGCTTTCCATACCCAATTTAATTGTTCCTCATAAATGGGAAAAAATTGTCAACTATATTGGGCTGAAGGTATTTTTTTTTCTCCTTTTAGTTGTTTTTAAATGAGTCAATACATTGCCAATAAAAACATAAAGTATATTTTATTCTGAAAATCAAAAAACAAACTTTAAAGAGAGACGGGAAAATGAGAAATCTGTGGGGAATGGGGAATACGCAGGGAATGGGGACGAGGACGAAAATTCCCCCATGGCGGGGACGGGGAAAGATTTTGGGAGCTGGGAGCGGGGACGGGGAGCGGGAAAGCATCCCCATCCCCAGCCCCAGCCCCAGCCCCCGCCCCCTCCCCTCCCCATTGACACCCCTATGGACGAACCCCATCAATGGCTCAATCCTCAAATGAGATTAGCAATGTTGGATGCCTAAATGAGAGGGAATCCCTCAAAGTTCTTGGGATGTAGTTAAACTACAAAACATGAAGGCTATAAAGGAATTCTACGGGTAAAAAAAGCAGAATAAATTTGCATAAATATGCTCGTTTTACATTGGCATGCTATTTTTTGGTGCAAAATGGTAAAAAGAAGAATGACAATGAATAATCCTATAGAAGACATAGATTATAGATATATCATAAATCACCGTTCCCATAAACAAAGAGAAAAAGACAGCACAAATAACACAGACTAGTTACATAGTTTAACTTTGACTTTTGACAGTGGTCTTAGAGTCTTAAGACTAAAGTTTGGGTATAAAATCTCATTCAAAGGGCACTTAATACCTGCTTGGTTACTACCTACTAAGCTACCACTTGACAAATCTAAATTAAAGGATCAACTTAATCAAGTCACTAAGCATTTTTTCATAAAAAAAATAACAATACTGAAGCACAAACAATCTCTAAGGTCAACATGCAAGGTGCAGAACTACCTCAAACAAAAAGTACTTATTTTCATTATCATTTATTTTTGTCGAATATGAAGCCTTGAACAAAAAACATAGACAAACAAATGACTGAACACCAACACAAGACAGCATCTTTAAAAAAACGGCCCTTTCACTTAATAACTCAGATA
>JASCZI010273476.1:0-13429 GCA_036250425.1 Stylosanthes scabra | reverse complement strand
ATCACGTTGCTGATGCTTTGGCAAAATATGCTGTTGTGCAGAATGTTGATCAAGTGGAGTGGCTTATTCCAAATGATGATGTGAAGGAGCTCTTAAAGCATGACTTTCTAGATTAATATATTGTTTGTGCTGCTTTGCAGCTTTCGCTTTTTATTTTCTCTTTCATTCATGTCACAAAAAAAAAATGTCATATAAAGTGTTTCAAACTATCAAAAGTGATTGTAATACTGTTAAAGGTTAAAACAATTACATGACTCGGATTTTTTTTTTTGGTGTGTAACTTAAGTATTTAATAGACAATGATGAATCCCTAGGGCGTATTTGTTAGTTTGTTTTTTTCTCCTTTTAATTTTTTTTCTTGATTACAATCTCCTTTTAATTTTTAATTATTTTAAATTTTAAAAGATGATTCGGGTTAACAGAAAATCAAAGACGTTTGCATTTACCCTTTTCTGGAAAAACCTCAAGGCCAACAATTTTGATTTATATTAACCAATACATATATTTTGTTAGTAAATTTGATTTTTTTTTTTAATTTTATACAAACTAATAAAAATATACTAATCGATTAAGTATTTTAAAAAAAAGTATACCAGTTATATAACATTTTTGTTTAGGTAAAAATACAGGCCATTTAATGCTAACTTTTAAATGAAAAAATAGTATCAATAATAGAAAAACAAAACCCATATATAAACTAGAGATTTAAATGAAAATTTTCTGTAAATTAGAATTAAGTGAAGGGAACCTTAAAGATTAACTCAAACGGGAGAATTACCAAGCAATTATAAAGAAAGATTATAGTCATAATAACTTAATTACCCACAGCCATATCCCTAAATACGACTTGACTTGTAATAATTATTGCACAAACACAAATTGATCGGGGTTTGACAAAAAAACACATAACCTAAGAACCATTTGAAGAAATTATGCAAATAAAATCATCGCCCCAACTCCACCCAAAATAATGTTTCGGGTTTCGTAATTGTACATCCTAATGGAAGAAAGTGAAGGCTACATCCATTCAATGAAGTATTTGACTGCCATAGTCAGAATTAAACTTTTCATATTTGTGGGCATGCAGATGAGCAGATGGCCTTGTGTTTTTCAATGCTGTTTCTATATCTTCAGATTTGATTGGCCCAACTTTTGGCAACTCTGCAATAAAATATGTACTTTTCACTTCTCAAGAATCAATAAATGAAGACCCAAAAAAAAAAAGGACTCGATAAATGCGAGCTTTCAATGTCAACTTGGAAGGAACAACACCAACAGTAGTAACCAATGCATGTAGATTGAGCAAACAGACATACCTTCTTCCGGCACCAACTCTTGACTCTGTTCAAGTTGAGACATTAGGCGTCTCAAAGGCTGCATTGCTGTTTCTTTGCAGAGTAACCGGATATCTGACCCAGAATATCCTTCCGTCCGCTCCACTAGCAAATCGTAGGGGATCTCTTCTCCATCAGGCTGTGGAGGAAGGAGTTCCTCGAACATGGATCTTCTTGCTTCTGGTTCTGGGAGTGGTACAAGAATCTTTAAATATGGTCAAAGGAAAACCATAGGAGAGGATGAATTGCATGATCAAATTGCTCAAGAGGTTTCATGTAAATATGACTTAGTAAGGATATATTCTCTACCGTAAAAGGAAAGAACAGTCATTGTCTGATCAAAAATAAGGGTCTACGAAACTGGTTACATTCTTAGTAACTCATGTGTGTGCATCCCAAATATCTTAGGGTAATCGAAAAAAAGCCCAATCTACAGTGAGCTTCATGCAAATTTAGATGCAACGCAGCTCTACTTGGCTAGCAATGCATCTCCAGTTGGAGTAAAATTAATAGATTACAAATCAAGAAACACAAATAGAATGACAATTTTGTTTAAAGAATAAAATGTTCAAATTTCAGCAGTCGAGAAAGCATGAGCTAAGATGTGATAGGGAATGCCCAATAATTTATTCTATGCTCCAAGAAATCAACATCTGAAGCCTAAATTTGTAAGCATTTCATCCAAAAAAATAAGGTTAAAGTATTAGAAAAATTTGACCTATCCAAGTATGGTGAACAATGAACAATTATTTATTGAAAGGATACTCGCTTTTCAAGACGGCGGAGCATGGCTGCATCCAATTCCCAGGGAAGATTTGTTGCCGCCAAAACAAAAACAAGATCATCAGTCTTAGACAAACCGTCCATCTGCAATCTAATGCAAATGATCAATATTTGAGAGAGCACAGCAGAATACAATATCACTCCATTGTAAATTGATAAAGGAACTGTAAGGTGCTGCAAGGCAGTGCAAGTGAACTAAAGGAATAGTACGTTGTTTAGTATACAAACAAGGAGAAAAGGCTGGAACTGAACAGAACTATAAATAGTGAGATCATGCACGTGAAAAATTCAAGAGGTCGAGGTTAGTGCAATATTCAGTTTCCTCAATAAGAGCAAGTATTGCCCATCTTTCTTTCTGAATCCAGTTAAAATAATGGTCAAATGAATCTGAGTCACAATAGCTAGTTTAAGGCTTCAGTAAAATTTCCTCAAACTTAGTCCAGGCAGTTGTCCCCACAACATACACAATGTGGATCCACCTCTATGTAACAGTCATATTTTGGACGTTATTGTTAAACAAATCTCAAATTGCACATTTTCTTTCTGCTGAGGCAAGAAACAAGTCCAATATAGGTGATAACTGATAAGTTCCAATTCTATCATAGATGATTTATACGAGGACAGCAAACATAATAAAGTATTTTCAAGACTAATCATGTTATTATCATTAAGCTGGTGATTATGAAATTATGTTTAATTTAAGAAGAAAGCATCACCTGTATGAGCAGTTCAGTTTTTAGTCGTCTACTTGCTTCATGTTCACTACGTGCTTCACCACGTTGACTAATGATTGCGTCAATTTCATCAAGAAATATTGTTGAGGGTGCATGGTGTCTTGCAAGCTCAAATAACACCTTTATCAACTTCTCGGAATCACCTGCAATCAAAATATAATTTGTAAATGTGCATGCCCACAATATTATAAACAAAACAGAGAAGAATAAGGAGCACTTTGAAAGATCTCTCTCTTCCAAAGAAGACAGAGGCAATTTAATCCAAAAGAAGGAGGAATCTAACACTTAAAATGAAGCATGTCATCTAATTACAAGAATAATGATATATCCTCCTGAGGAATTATCCTAACAGTTCTTGCGATTGCCAATCAAGGAAAAATATCCGAATGCTTTCAAAATGTATTTAGTAACTTCTTTTCCCTTTTTTTTTAAAACAGAAAAAGAGTATTTTATAAAAAAGGGGGAAAACATTTTGCTTGTGTTAGAAGGATAATTTGGAGAACATTGCAAAGCTCATAAAACATATATATCCACACTCCTTCTTCCCGTCCAAATCATCCCTGCTGTACCAAATGGCTGTATTGAGCTCCTGGCACTCTGAATATGATATATGTATCACCTTGCAGAAAAGATTAGTCTATCTTCTTGTTCGGGGAAACAGAACTGCACTACTATTATTCTTTGCAAGCAAGATATTTTAATCATTTTCTTGAGAAAATGAACACTGAAGACATCTAAGTGTTATACCTAAACTAGAATACACAAGACAAATAAATACTTTCGAAAAAGAGGGGGAAAACTGTTAGTAACATGCCTCGCCATTTGCTGACAACAGATGATGCTGAAATATTAAAAAATGTAGTCTGGCACTCAGTTGCAACCGCCTTTGCAAGCATTGTCTGCACCATTCAAATTAAAGTACATAACTATTCAACTGTTTAAATGAAAAATGGATATCCAGAAAAGCTGTATTTTTATGTCAAAAGAATTTAGTTTAGCTTCAGTGTAAGATTTTATTTCACTCAAAAAAATAACAATCTCTTACAATTTTAGTAGACACTGAGGATGAAACCCCTATACAATTTAGGAGAAATAGTAATACAAACCTTTCCTGTCCCTGGTGGGCCAAAGAGGAGAATGCCTTTCCATGGAGATAACAGACCAGTAAAGTACCTACACAAAATGAGAAAGACCAGTTTGAATGTGAGAGAAGTTTTCACCTCGTATATCCAGTAAATGTTCTACAACATCCAAAAAAGTGGTATCCTGACCTCATCTGTAAAATATTCAAGAATATTTTGACATGCAATGAGACCAAATGCTATCAAGATCTATAAACAATATTAGGTACAGTAAGTCTTAAATAGTGACACCTACTTGGGATACTTAATAGGCATTACAACAGCCTCTTTTAGCAAAATTTTGGCATTCCCTAGCCCCTTGATGCTTTCCCACTTCACATTTGGATTCCCACGAATTATATCCCTGCCAATGGTATGATGTGGAATGGTAAAGATAAAATGGAAAAACCACACAGGAAATCCTTGATTCAAGCATAATATATCTGTTCCATATGACCATCAGCTGTATATGTGTCTCTGAAAGTTTAGAAGAAAATTTACCTACTTAAGCTCTCTGCTAAAGTACGCATCTCTGCAGATTCAAAAGGTGGAAGCAAAGACTTTTGCCTGAAAATGTTGAGGATAATTAATTATCAATAGTTTAGAGAATAAAAAAATTTTCAATCTACCATAAACATCACTCAAAGTTAGAGAGCATAACAATGATCCAATTAATTTGCCGCTCAATTAATTATGAACAATACCATATACATGTTTGCTACACATAACATTCCAATAAGCTGCTCTAGTTAGTGTAAAATACACCAGTGACATCTTTGTTAATAAGAATTAATGTTCCATTTTATACATAACAAAGAAAAACTAGAAGGCTCGATTATATCTCGGTCATTTTAAGATTTTCCATATTTAACAATATATAGAAATTTGCATCAAAAGTAAATTTAAACTGCATGTAACAATTGGTATTTTCTGAAGCATATCGGTTTTTCTTGTTAAAAAATAAGACATGTATCGGCTAATTCTCCAAAGCAAGACCTCAGACTACCCAACAATTAATAAAAAGAGCTTCAAACATTGAAAATGATAACTTCAATAATTGTAAGACTAGCATAAATATCCAATTATAACACAATTCACGACTCAGCCATGCCGATATCATTCCTTCTTTCTTTCTTTCTACAAGATTAATCATACAGAAGAATCGAAGCGCTGAATGGTTAAGTGCTAACTACAAAACCCAATAATACAAAGTGATCAGTCAAAGAAGCATACGGTATTTCATTCCCATGGTTTGGTGAAAAGCCATTTGTCTGTGCAGAATTCTGCCCCTGAAACACAGAAAAACAAAGCACGGTCAAATTTGAAGCATTGATGAATGGTTTACATGAAAAATGTAATGCATCAGACATAGGACCTGGCTCTGAAACTGCTCAAAGATGGTCATCTCAGCTGGTCTTTTCACATGCAGATTGCCGTTGGATGCATGGTTCAACGAGTCTCCATTACCGACAGCTTTATCAGCAGCCTCGCCATTCACCACCACTTTCTTCCTCCCAAACATTGCATCATAATTCAATTTGAAGTCCTAAAATAATAAATAAAAGAGAAATTAAAAATCGTAAAACCCTCAGGCACCACAAAGACACTAAATCCACCACCACCAGATCAAGATTCAAAAGCTCAAGAAACGAAAATCTGCAAGGCAGTTACAAGTACAACACTGAACTGGAAATCGATCCAATCTAGTAGAACAGGTCAACTTAGCACGAAAGAACAAAACATCGATTAACAAAGAAAAATCAAATCGATCCTGCTTCTACAACGGCATTACAACGCAATTCAGAGCATCGGAACAAAAGGTCCGAGTAGGTTAATCGGCGGAAGTGCAGTCCAAGGCTTGGTAGCGCAAAAAAAAGGAAGAAAAAAAAAGCAGGAAAATAAATTGAGAATTGCACATAGTTCTAGCGTTGAAGATTTTGTGAAGAAAGAAACAAAGAGATAGAAAATTGAGACCTGGAAGGACCAGCGAGTGGGCATTGGTTCATCGGCCATGATAGAAAGAGTTGAAGGTGTGTAGAAGGTGTGTTGCCAGCTACACAGCAAGAGTGAGTGAGTAAGCAAAGCAACAGCTTATGAGCTCTGACTCTCCAGATGTAGAGAATGAGGAGTGAGGACAACCAACAAATAATGAATAGATACTCTCTTTTTTAACTCTGCAAACAGTATATGTATATGTGACTTGAGTTGGAGATACTCACTCACGTGCTGCCACCACGTGCCTCTATAGTGTTCCCTCTCTATGTAATAAGGTGAAAAAATATTTTAAAATCTTTTATTATTTATGAGTTTATTATTTTAATTTGAGAGTGATTAGAACATTAATTCTTTTTCTAAAGTGATTATCAATTTTAAAGGAGTCTGATCTGTAAAAATAAAAATTTATTTGGTGGAAAAAGAGTGAAAATTTTATTAAATTTTAAAATTTAAACATGATGATTTTTTTATTTTTTATATTAAAAAAAAGATGATTTTTATTTTTTTATCAAAACATCACCCTCACAACATAGTATTAAAAATATAGAGAAAAACTGTAGAATAAAAATATGTATGTACATAAATATATTAAAACTATTAAGACAGAATAATAAACTTTTATTTTCTTATTTATTATTATATATATAACTAAAGTATATATAAAAAATAAATAAAATTATATATTTAAGACCGTTATCGTCTTGTATCTAACAAAATCAAGCAGATTTAAAAATAGAAATACAAATAAAATTATCAATTTGAATTAATTTAGTGATTAATTTATTAGTTTGTTTAACTAAGTATTGATATTTAAATTTGTGATGAATTAATTTTTTATCTGGATGTAAAATAAGGTGATAAAAAAGTTAAATTAAAAAAAAAAAACATTGTGAAAAATAATTGGGCCTCCAGAATGACGTATCGGTCCTACACATATTTAATAATCAATTAAGTAACATTTAATTTAAGAAATGAAACACGTTTGAATAAAAAAGGGAAAGCATTTTACTGGTCCACTATCCCACTCCATATTGGGCAATTCAATGATACATTCTTGTGACAAAAAATCATAGAGTTCAAGAAAATAGTATTTGGGTAGCCTCAACCAAACTCCCAAGGATGAGCGAAATCTGAGGAAAGGCATAAAGAAGAGGGATGGCACATTGGCACATCAGAGTTCAATTTTCATCGCCTGGGTTGGCTCTACTTGTACCAATACACATTTACACTTCTTCTGCCAATTGAATCTTTGAATTTTTACTTTTATGGATAATTCTTTTTTTCTTATTAATTTCTCACAATCTTCCAATCAAGCCAACCAAAGACCACCCTAGATCTAAATTGTATTCCTTATTAATCAATGGGTTACTTATTACTACACATATACGAGGAATTTAGCCGAACTAGATTAATTTAACGATTAGTTTACTAATTCGTTTAAATAAATAATATCGTGAGGAATATATAAAAGAGAAATTCAAACTTATTATAATTATTTGGCGGTAACTTATACACAATATAACGGACCATTCGACTGTTTTTTTTTTTTTTTCCGGGTCTTGATTACTTGAATTTTTTTTGGGGTCTGGATCACTTGATTTAAGCTACACATACATTGTCCTTCGTATACAAATTTTTCCCCTTTGGTTTTTTTTTGGTATACCCACTTTGGTCTCCTTTTTGTTGCAACTTTAGGGTAGGTTTCGATCAAGAAAATAAGAAGAAGACTTTGTATTGGGCTAAGTATCATTTAAAGCCCAAATAAAAGGAGAAAGCAACCGTGAGTCCGTGACCAAAACATCAAAAGTAAACAAATTGAGCTCAGTAAACCCGTGTATAGAAAGAAAGAAATTGAATACCAAAAAAAAATATGTATTACCAAAAACATAATTGTAGCTAGACCCCAAAAATAAAAAAGAAAGTGGATGATAGATAATTAGATATCAACATTGTAACCAAGTTTTCTTAGATAAAATAAAAAAAGGGAAGTATAGTCAATAATTTTCAAACCAATAAATCAACTAATAAAAAATAAAACATTCATAATCACTATTTATAGAACATCCATGATCAAAGTTATAGAACATCCGAAACCTAAAGTAACTATCAACCAACTTTAGAAACAGAACATCCGAAACCTAAAAATAGAACATCCAAAACCTAGTGAAACAGAACATCTAATTTAAGTTGTTGGCTGATGTTGGTTAACTTTTTATTGGTTACTTAGCATTGCTAATAAAAAACCATGGTAACTAAGTTGGATCGGTCTAATCCGCATAAGTAAGCGTCAGGAATTCAAATTTCACTTTATGTATGCATTAATTTATTGGTCAATAATAAATTTTTAAATGTAACTCTGATTTACGATAAATTAGTTATTGACTTATTGCATTGAAAAATAACGCGTAATTAAAATAAAATTAATAAATCATATCTACTCGAAAAATCTTAGTAAGGCAAAATTTTTATTTTGAAACGAGTGGTGATGAGAGGTGCAAATGAAAGTGTCCGATAAAATGTCTAGTCGATTGTTCAGTCAAAGCAAAGATAGAAGCTAGCACACACCACAAAAAACAGTAGAAATAAGATCAAAGTCACACCTAAACTATTATCCATGTTGACGGTTCCCTAACTACGAAACCGGATCCATCTTAAAAAAAATCCCATGAAATAATTGGCTGAAAAAGATGCATGTTGCAAGAATCTACTCACACAATAAGAATAATAATAAAAAAATAAATATAACTTGCAAGAAACAGGAATTATCAACAAATCGGAATGACCCTACTACTGTATATATATTGCCATCCATCATAGAATTGGATGAAATAATTGAGAACAAAATTATTGGCAGCATAGATTGACGCATTGGCATTATGCCATTATATAATAGCTGTTATAATTTTTTTTCCTCAAGTCCAGTCCTTCCGTACGCTCATGGATGGGAATGAAGTTCAATGAATATGGCGAACAAAATGTAAAAAGCACCATGTGTAATGTGTTATCTTCAAAGATGCTCCCCCGTTGAATATTGTGATCAGAGAAAACAGAATTTGTCCTTGTTTTATTGGTTCTCCCGGATACGAAATAAATTATTCGATATAAATATAAATTTATCTAAATATAAAAAATTCTTTTATAATACACATTTTACTCATTATATCACACAAAAATTAAAATAAATTATAAATGCTAATTTATTTATATTTTTAATAAAATTTATATCTTTATTATTTATATTTATATTAACGTATTTGTGACTTATAATATTAAAAAGATTTCAAGTATATTGGTTCCGATGTACCAATAATTTATTACAGTTGATCTTAATTTGTATATATGTTTTATATTTTTTAAATTAAAATCAACGGTTATATATCACCGGTATATACTTAAAATTTTTTCTATAATATTAAGTAAGCATCGTACTCTAATTTGGACCCTTGAACACAACATCTGTCATCAAATACATTACATGCATGTGTATGTCTTTCGAGGGGGGAAAATATTTTTTTTTTTCACCCACCATTATTGTACCTCTATTGAACTTTCAACATGGCGCCCACAAGTTTCATGTGTAAATTGTACTACTACTACTACTGTTGCTGAAAAGCAATAGAATTTGAAATTATAATTATTACAACAATTTACAACCATAATATTATCATTATTATTAAGTTGTATTAGTACTACAAGATAGAAATAAGATAAATAAACATTTGTTGTTGGGTTCTTTGGTAGTTTAGGGGAGTGCACATAATAAATTAAAGGATGCTAATCACACCTCGTTATTTGCGTGTGTGTTGGTTACATTAATATTGTTGTTGCACCTTCTTGCAGGGTACCATGCATGCATGCACTGCCAAATTAAGGCAAACAAGAGTTTTAAGGGATAAAAGAAAAGAAGAAATCACACAAAGACTTTTTCATATTCATTATATTATTAATTGCATGCTATATATGATATATGAGATCTTTTATTTAAAGGCATAGCCATGTAGTGGTGGCTTAGGATTCTTTGGAAGAGGGGCATGTAAGTAAGTAAGTAAGCGCAAACACAAAGTACACACACAACACATCATTCATTTTTAGTCCAACATCATTAATTAAACATATCGTGCCGAGAGAGACCCATCAATTCAAGTCCGCCACTTGGTTTTAAAAAAGTTGGAAGAAATTAAATATTAATTTTTTTAAAGAAAATTATGAATATACACCATTCAACCTAGTCAATTTGTCTATTTTTGAGATTATATATGGGGTGAAGTCTTTGAACTTCATAATATGATTATTCACGCAAAAATAATCATAATTTAATTTCATGTAAAATGACAATCGAAAATTATTAAATAATTTAATATATTTAATTAAAATACTATTTAACAAATTACAATATTAATATCTTAATTATTATTTTTACGTAAAAATATATTTATTATATAGGTATATCATAATTGAAATATAGAATGGATTAAACTCAATCCTAAATGCTAATTTATAGAGAAATGTCATGTATTTATAAACTCTTTAAAATCTTATTCTTAATAGATTAGACTTGTATACATCTTCACTCCATTTATAAATAGGTGGACCAACAATATTAAATCACATAAATACATAAATTCTAATTCTATATTAGAATTTAAACTCATAAATTTAACTCAAACTTCGAAACTAATTCATGGAACGACACCTCTTGTATATGTATAAACTTATTATGAAACTTGTAATAGCTAGAGTACTCATCAAATAAAATAATATATATACACATTTGACAACATCACTAAATATAATTTCATAATGTGGGATGAGATATATTTATTATTTCTCAAAGAGGCTGAGCCTATTATCAGAAAGCCTTGATTTGTAAGCAGCATTTTTGTATTCCAACCATGTGAATTCCTTGTAGAGGCTCTCTTCATCTTTAGACATGAGTGATTTCAATGGTGCTATCTTTTCACTTAATGCTGCTCCTCCAAAATATATCATGGACACCCTTGACTTCTTTGACTCTGCCAATACCCTGTGCTTTACACTTTTAAACCTCCCATTGGTCATTACCTTCACTTGTGCAAAACCAAGTCAGACAAAATAAACCAAATGGTAAAATAAAATACTTTTTAGAAAAACAAAAAGTTGGGGGGAAAAATAGAACACTAACTAATACTAAGTAGAAACTAACTACCCTTTGAGTGAAAAATAAATAATAAACAAGTGTTGGGATGTCATCATTTTCTTAACAATGCAATAGTAAGAAGATATGATTTTTTTCGACACATAGTCACACACACCCCTAAAGCAAGGACATTAGTTGCTGGCAGATTATGAGGAAGAAGATTGACTTTTGGTGATAGGTAGACAAGATTCCTGTTCTTCCCTTGAGAATGTAGGATATTGTTTGGTCTAAATGGATATTTGTATTATTTTTAATAAGATTAAAATGACTCATTTTTCTTTGATATTGAATATGATGTGATAACTAATTTTATGGTTAAGATTATGGACTAAAAATATTGAAAGAACTAATATTACAACATACTTAATCCATTTCAAATTCTGTCTAAGGAAAATTTGGCAAATTAAGAAAATACAAATAACACAAATGATATAAATAAAATAAAATAGTTCAATAACAAATATATAGCCTTATATTTATTCTATTTGTTTAAATTATATATAATTTTTAAAAATGGAAATAAAAAATATACCAAAATATTATAAATGAAATACATATAACTTAACATTCCGTCAAAATATACATGCATTTAAATATGTATTATTTCATTGTCAGTAGAAAAAATAATTATTTTTTTTCATGTCCACTTGTAAAAGGTCATAAAAAATAACTAATCTAAAATATTTGACAACGTTTTGAGCATCAAAATTAAATTAGAAATATAAAAATCTCAGCATGTATTATTCAAAGAAAAAGATATCTTCCACTTTTGTGTAATAAAAGAAATTAAATTTGATCACAAATAAAATATATGACGTTTGAAAATGAAAGACACATAAATAGGTGAATATATTTTTACAATTTTTTTATTGTATAGATATTGTACGTATTTGACTTAGTAGATGTTGGATGAGGCACTCATTATTTTTATTTTCAATTAAAAAAAATTGAAAAAAATACACTTACCACTTTTTTTTTATCAAAAATAATAAGGGAGAGGTTCTTCAAACTGAAAATCTCATTTTGAAAAAAAAAAAATGTCATTTGATTTATATATCATTATAAAAAAAAAAATTATCACTTAATCTATACCACCTGTTTATAATAAAATTTCTATATAAAAGTATTGGTCAAATTAAAAACTTATTTTTAATTAAATTTAATTAATTTGATTTTAAAGTACTTATAAACTACACCATGTTTTGCATAATCATCCGATCACTTTTAAATATGAAAAATACTACGAAACAACACATTATAATTAATAGGGAGTCAACATATATTATAAATGATAAGTTATATAAATTTTAGATGATAATTTATTGTTGGATATATGAGTTACGGCTCATATAAACTTTGGATGATAATTTAATTATTGCTCCTTATTGACTCCCTAATATTGGTTCGGTAGTATTGTTATTTAAATAACTATTTATACGTTTAATATAAAAGAATTAATTTTGCTGACATTACATAATTAATTTTACACACGGAGGGTATATCAGAATTAAATTCAAACTTAATTATCTTAACCAGGAAAGATTAGACGCATGTTATTATTTTGCGACCTAATAATCAAGTGAGTAATTAAGAGCAAGAAAGATGAAGGAACGAATGAATGAATGAATGAATGAAGGAAGGAACGAAGCAAGGGTGGTTGAAGTGATGGGCATGTGTACCTGCAAGGAATCACCAACACTGATGAAGAATGAAGAGGGATCAGGAGGGATTGAAACCCAACTGCCATCGCTCAGACATATCTGAAGCCCTGAGGTGTTGTTTGATCGGAGCACTGATATTATCTGTGGGTCTGTGTGCTCCCCAAACCCAACCAACATTTTCTCTTCCGCCGCCTCCCTCGTCGCCGCTGCTGGATAGTGGTTCAACCTGAAGCAAGAGTCACTCTTCTCCCCTCCAATCGCCTTACTCAGCGCATTCTTCTCCACTATCCCCAGCCCCTCCGCCATTACTTCCAGCACCTCGCAGCACATCTTCTTCATTTCCGCTATGTACTCTTCCAACACACACCTTCAACAACACATGACATCTCAGCTATCATAAATCAAATCTTTTATTATAAATAAATACGAATCTAATAATTGTCCAACTCAAAATCTTAAGATATCAAATTTACGAATCATTCCTCTTATAAACTCCTATTTTAAAAATATATAAATAATTATATCCGTAACACGACAGCTCGACAACAGAGTAGCAGAGAGTGTTATATATATATATATATATATATATATATATATATATATATATATATATATATATATATAT